>JASANF010011179.1:0-42138 GCA_030248245.1 Trissonchulus sp. WLG1_4
GAGGATTATTCGATTTTGCTAATTTTTTGATATGTTTTAGAGCTTATAAAAACGTCTTAGATTCCGTTTTAACATTTACGGAAGTGGGGGTTCCGGGAATAGTTTGGGGGCAAAATGTGTTTTAGCGAAAATAGCATTTTTTGAAATAATGGCCAAAATCTTTGCATTTTTTGCAGTCTACAGCAAAAATAACTTCAGATTTGAATTTTTCAGCTTATTTTACACCTAGGACAATCTTTTCATTATCCAAACTTGCTTGGATAAATTTTTATAAAGAATAAAAAAAGTTAACTCAGACATCGATTTTCCATTCGGAATGTCAATTTTTGAAAGGTCGTATTTCCCGCCAGGATCAATTTCTGGAGCTAAAACTTTGCATAGCTTAATAAGTTATGTGATACAATGTTTGGATAAAATTTGAGCCCGATCGGAGAAAGTCGATTTTTTCGACAGCGAAAGCTGTCTCGGAAAAACTCGATTCTGAGTGAGAACGTGTCTTAAAACCACAAAGCAGAAAACTACAGGCTGCAGTGTCATACTTTGCGGTCTATAAAAAGTAAAAGCAATTCGAAATTGCAAAGCTGTAAAAACTATTAATGTAAACAGATTTAATCAGTAATCAATTAATGCACAGAATCAGAATCCTTGATAAATAGTTAATTACATATTATTCACTATAAAATCTTAAATACTTAAAACAGGAAATCTTAAACATTGGAAATGCTTATAACCTATGTTATGTATAATAATGACAAACCACGTGTTAATTGGAATAGTATGTATATAAATCATTAATCAAACTGCCAAATCAAGAAATAGTAATGTTACCGATCAGCTTCATAGTGGCGTATTCTGGGTTTGTCTACATCTGTGTTTGTCTAAAAACTAGATTGGCTGTTTAAATGACAGGTCTCAGCCAATCACTGCAAGGCTCCGCCTACTTAGCCTATACGTACTAGTATTGTATAAAATTACAAAGCCTACTGTAGAAATTGACACAATACCATTTTTTGAAATGTCTTTTTAGTTACCACATTATAATCATTCAAATTTATTTATTTATAATAACAGAGAAATGACTCAAAGAAGACGAATAGTCCAAAATTGATCGAAAATTAATTTCACTTTTAATTCGGCAAATTTGTTAGTTCAAACGTTTGTAAACCGCATTTTTAAATTAATAGCATGTCCAGCGATACAACCAGTAAGTTTTGTGGAACAAATATATATAGTATTTGGCTTTTAAAGCCCCAACTGTTACAAAAAAATTAAAAATGAAGTGAATGAAGTTATTTTTATTGTAGTATCTTGACCACCACCACCTTTGCATTGCATTCATTTATTTATTGTAATTTTTCCTAAACTTTAGCCTTAGGGTGGTCTTGACTCAGGTGGTCGTGACCTGGGCGCGCAATTACAGAATAATTTTTAATTAATTGCATGGTTGTGCGTCATATTTGTACATTTACAGATTGAGTTCGCTACCGTAATAATGGGTAGGCGGAGCTTGACTGTGATTGGTTGCGAGCTGTTATTCATGTGGCCAATCCAGTTCTTAGACAAACCCAGATCTAGACAAACCCAGACTAAACCCTTCATAGTCTAGTAGTTAACGTGACACACACATATAGGTAAAAAGCCTATCCTAGTGGTAACTACGGTGAGGTCTGAAATGGCTCAACTCTGAATTGGCCCGATGCATATCATTGGCTGTTTGCTTTGAGGGCTGTCACTAATAAAGCCAGTGTGACTTTTTGGCGTCCAGTTGATATGCATTTACAGTCACGCCACCCACAAAGTTTATGACCTTATTGTAACAAGGGGGTTGGCCCCTTCAGGATCGACGAAAAAATATTTTTTCACGATCCTTGAAATGTGAGAATATGCTGCTTTTTAGGCAAAAATGTCAATTTTCTGCGTGTTTTAGAAACCTGTTCTTCAAATTTTTTTTCGTGATTTTCCTGGGTTGTCCCCCCCCCCTGTCTAAATCCCTGAACTTTCAATTACTATAATAAAGTCTATTTGAGCAGCTAGTGTGTATCTATATGTATGGTAAGCACAATACTGAAATAGAATTAATGAATTTGATATATAAAGACACAAACTACCTATCTATAAAAGTCAAAATTATGTATTTAATTAGATGACTTAAAATTTTAAAAAATAGCCCAGGTGCGACGGCGACCCTCCTCCTTTTGAAAATACTGCAGGGCCCGGTTTCATAAACAATGAATTGCGATTCATTAGTAACACTGGTGCAACATCGAAAATCGAGTATAACTTGACCTTTACACATTATTTCTGTTGGAAATTTTAATGACTGATAGCCAATATGTTACACCACATGTGGTTCAAATCTCACAATAATCAACTTATCCAGTGAAATCTATAGCTAACTTAAAGTCATTCATTAGTTGCAAATATTAGTGAATTTTTTAGAACCACTAATATTTACTAATATTTGGGACTAATGAATGACTTTGACTTAGCTAGACTTTTGTCTGCATCAAGCAAATGTAACAAAAGTTTACACACACATTATCTAACATATTGGCAATATGTCGTGAAAATTTTCAACAGAAGGATTAAGTTAACGCAAAGTTATAACTTATTTTCTAGCTAATATCAGTGTTACTAATGAATCGCAACTAATCTTTTATGAAACCGGGCATAGGTGAATTTTGTCTATGTACGTCTAAGCACTGAGGCGGAGCATTTTCCACAGCTGACTTGTGCGTGCCCAGTGAGTCAGTGGCAGTGACTGGCTGAGCAAACTAATTCCCTTATACGCAAGACAGCCAATAGCAGGCGTTGGGCCAATTCAGAGTTGAGCCACTTCAGACTACGCTGTAACCACGTATGCGTAGACTAACCAACGGCTAAGCCTTGAAATATAACCCTTCATTGTGAAAATGTCACGGATATCAAAAATACGTGCAATCTACGCTGCAAGAAGCAGCGTAAAGACTTGTCGGCATGGCGATGCCGACAGGAAAAACTAGTCCAATCAAGTGTGTCGGCTTACAACTTTTGAGTCGCAATATAAATTATTTGATTTTCCAGCATTTCGTTTTCGTTTTCGTTTTTGTTTTGTTTTCGTTCAATTTAGTTCAACTGAAATTAAAGCGTATATTAGCTTGGTGTGATCATTCAAGACCCGCTAAGTCAACCATTATAGTTTGTGAAAAATGTTTTCTCAGGAGGTTCTTTTCCTTCAATATGCTTTGTTTTCGCCTTCGATAGCAATATGTTCGGCATATGCATATTGTCTGATGTTTGTCGTAACACTAGTTAAGTTTAAAGTGTTAGATCCAAATTAATTTTAATAAAATATCCGGTCAATTTCTACTTAAAGCCGTAAGTAATCTAGGGATAACTTCACAGCTAGGGAAAACTTTTTTGTAACAGATAAACTTAAATACACGCCACCTTCATTACATACGTGAGGTAACCTTGGTCTCACAGCTTTTTATTACTAATAAGTTTTGGTTTTAGACCACTGCAATGAAATAATTGAAACAAAATCAACCACTACTTGCGGTCGTTCGCAAACGTTCGATCATTTTACTGGAAGTGAAGCACCGTTTTTCTTATCCTTTTTGTGTCTGGCTGCGATACCATTCAGTAAGCTATTAATTGTTAAGGATTCAAGATTGATGAAATATTATTGACGCAACTTAGCATAATTGTATATAATCTAGTTACTGTATGATCATTAAAGCTGTTTAGGCTAGTGCAGCATTTACAGCCATTGGCAAACATAGTACAGGTGTTCTCTGGTGGTGGCGGGCGTTTTTTTATTATAGTATTACATTTACTCAACTGTAGCTTTAGTTTTTTAACGATTAGTGTCAATAAGTTAATTTCATATTTGCTTCTTTGATCAGGGACTTATTCCTTTAGCATTAGCAGTCAATAACCAAAAGTCTCCGTTTGCTTGTAGAGTTTACAATGCACACGTTCACTAAAACAAAATGTAAATTGTCATTGTGGTTTGAAAAACATAATTATTTCTAATTGCTTACTTTATAAGTTTTTTAGTTTCGATATTTTATCACAGTTTGAAGCAAATTTCTTATTGTAATGTTTTTATATTTATTATTGTTTATGTATTGTATTTTTAACATATTTCTTTTTCAGTATGCTGGTTTGTCGCCTGGGCTATTTACAAACGAAACCAATACGCAAAAAGAAAGACCGCTGCCTCAGCGCAATCACAGAGGCTACAAAAGGATAAACATTTAGGTAATTCAGTTCTACCTAATTTAATAAATATTTTAAACGAGTTGATCAAACACAAACAGTAGCAAACATATCGCAATGTTAGAAAATGAGCACCATTTTAGTTGTTTTTATGTTTATGCTTCAGCTATTGTAACAGTGAAAAACCATAATAAATAGGTAAATTAATAGTCAAATAAGCAAATAATTGAAAAAATAAATATCACTTATTCAATTTATTAAATAATCAACTAATTTATTAGTCCAAAATGGTTAAATAATGAAAATAATAAGTACAAACAAAACGATCCTTCTGAAAAAACGTCTAATTGAACAGTTTTTACTCAAATCTTGATTCTAAACGTGTTAACCTTTTTCTGTCATAAAAACCTATTTGTTTTAAATTTAGTGTCGGAATTGACTGGAAAAAAGAGTCAACGAAAAGTTCAACTAAACTTCTCTCCGCCAAGTTTTTTGGATGTTCTGGACAAAAACGGAAGAAAACTGCGTCGTCTCGATTTCACGCAGATGAAAAATATCACCGTCGGTTTCGCGAAGGACGCCCAAGAATTGATGGTTTTATTCGTTCCTAATTGTCAAGATTTAGTTAGTTTTATAGTTCAGCTGATTTTGCTTTCTATATTTATCGTACACGTATTATTGTATATTCTGTTGTAATTTGAACAAGTAAATGTTTTGGGTGGGATTTATAAAGCGCGTTAAACTTCAACTCGGAATAAAGCCGAACCGTGATCGTATGAAATGTACATGATATATTTCATGACGATGTTCTATTGCATTGGAAAAAACGTTTTAGACCTAGTCTAAAGTTAAACGCGCGTTGTGAACCCATACTTTGAGTGCAACACAAAACCACGCATACGCTGGGACTCACAAATGACGTTTAAGTTTAGACTCGGTCTAAAACGTTCTTTTCAAATGAAATATAGAGCATCCTAATGAACCATTCTATGTGTATTTCATACAATTACGTGTTGATTTGTTTATGTTGCATTCTTGTTTAGATTCTTTCCTTTCAAACGGCAGCTAAATTGAAAACATTTTACGACGAGTTAGTTACCTTTGGAGGAAGTATACAAAAAGAAGTCGATATCAATGAGAAGGATTTGAAGTCAGATTTATTGACTGAAGCTGTGTCTGCCGAAGAGCGTGAAATAATGCTGGCTGGTTTTCTTAAAGCTGCCTTCGCACATGTAAGGTTTGTATGTTTGCGCTGGACCCTGAGACAAAAGGAAACGCACGATTTCATTACGAAAAAACAAATAGCAAGCATCAAGAGTACAGCGAGTAGTCATGTTATTTAAGACATCATCTGGCACGAGGAAAATAACCAACCAGGGTTATTCTATAGTAAATCGTTATAAAAACGTTCTTATGCTTTTGTGTGTTATGTCAAACAAGGTATTGGAGATTTTTACTGAAAGAAAGACAACGTAATATCAGAAATCAGAATAACCCAGGGGGGATTCGAACCACCCATTCCTATGTCTGCAGACCAGCGCTGTTTTTACTGGGTCGATGATGAGCTGTCGCAAATCACTTTAAGTACTCTAAGGACCTATCCTACTACACATAAAAGTGCTATAAACATTGTGCTGAACAGTATTAAAATAATTTATTTACATCATGATTTTAATTCCAGTGTTTGACAAAAAACGAAGGTGAACCGAAAATAGCCAAAGTAACAGGACTTCTCAGAAAAAGACATCACAGAAATATTGGAGTTGACACGATGGAGCTCACTAAAGAGGAATTCGCTAAAGCATTGAAGCTGAAATCCAATTCAAGATTTGTGCAATTTATGTTCGATTTGACTGATAAGGATCAAAACGGATTCATTTCTTTCAACGAATTTCGAAGCGTCCTCGCCATGATGTGGAAAGGTACTCAATTTTAGTGAATTGTTATTTATAATTTAAAACAAATTAAATTTAGACTATTTTTTTGTATCTGAGTTTAACGACAAACAATACACCTAAACTTTATTTATTATTTATTTTATTATTTCTAGTTTGTACTTTAACCAATTATGATAGTAAAACACAAACAAAACAAACAAATTTGTACGTTGTTCAGTTTAATTTAATGAAATTGTTTCATTTAAGGGGGTAATTGCGTTTTTAGGTGTTTTTTTAAACTACCATAACTGCACTTAACCTCAACAAAAACTAGAGCGGTCTTTTTTACATTTTTTACACCTTCTAGCTTTGAAAAAACTAGATTTGTAAGCAGATTATCTTTTGCAATTTTACTGCTGCTATCATTTGAATACACCCCATCAGCGGTTTTTTTACTAATTTTTGCGCCACAGTTATGAAACTCAAGATCAGCCAACAACTACTAAACCCCCTTCACTTACTCACTCACATAACCCCCCCCCCCTTTTTGTTCCTTCTAGAGAAGGAACCTTTGTTATCGGTTTTTGCTCCGATAACAGAAATACGTAATTTGTGCAGCAGGCTGGCCTATGATTTGCGTGTAATCCTAGCCCCCAAACGACCTGCTCTATTTTTCCCACATGGGGGGTGCCGATTCAACTTTAACTTAATATAAACCTGAAAACTTTTACAGAAGATCACAAATGATGATTGGAAGAACCTGAAAATAAAAACAAAAACATTTATTCAAGTTTGACATTTTTTTCTTCGACAAAATAAAATGTTTTTATAGTTTCTTAATTGCGTCAATGCGAACCCCCCCTGTTCAAGATTTTGCACTATTCTCAAATTGACATTTGACAATGTGAGCGTCCAATGCGAGTCGATATGCAAATGAGAATTGGATTTCAACCAATAGCAAGCCAGACGGGGGCGGGCCTTTAAATTTGGCCGCTTTATGATTGGCTACTACGCAGACAGGAAGCACTAATATGCAAATTAGCAATCGTCTGGCCGCAGTTCAGTCTGCCACTAATACGACCATTGTGCAAGTGCAGGCAGCCGGCAAGCAGTCGGGTCATGGATCACCCGATCATCAACACCAAGCCGTTCTCAGCCCGTGCCCGGAGGAAAGCAAGACTACGAAAGCGGAAGCGGAAGACCTTGGATGGACCGAAGCGAGCCGGAGCACTGACTGAAGCAACACAACTTTCACACACCCCAAATGCCCTTTTCAGGGCAAAAGATTGAACCAAACAGAATAGATAGGATAAGTTTACCTACGCCTCTTTTCGGGGTCCGAAAAGATAGCTCCCAGTTGCTCAATTACAGGTCGAAGCAACTCTAGTAACATATGCGTTGTAGATAGGTATATCATGTTTCTCCAGGCAGTGGCAGAACAGACGTACATAAATTGATAGTCTGAATTCTTCCGATACAGGATGTTATCAACCAATTCTGTGCGTGTGAATTGGCTGAAAGTGTGATCTGCAGAGGGTAATAAAATATATCCGATAGTATGAGGCCGGACTTGAGTGTGATAAGGTTTAGAAAATGGTGCTTAGCTCTAAGTTCGTTTAATCAAGAGGTTCTGGTTCGGCACTTTCGGACTAAATTTAATTTGCTTAATTCTGTAAAGGAATGGTTCCTTAGACACTACGGAACGGAGTTCGTAATTTGAACAACTTTTATAGCTGTAGCGTAGCATTAAAGCAGCAAAAAGCAACAACAGGGTGAATCGTCTCTGCAGAATTTTATAAATTTTTATTGCGGTAAACTTTTTCGGTCTGACTTTACATGCACGTATGAAAATAGTGTATGAAACCCAAAATCGAACCCAAGGCATGTAGACTTTGGAAGGGAGAAAGTCAACAGCATTGCCACAACGGCTTCAATTGCCAGATGCGTGCTTCACTTACTACATCTTTGCAAAGCAACCACAGTGAACGAACATACATTATTAGGAGTTAGGAGTCTTGGCCCACCGGCACCACAAGTCCAGATGCTACTCCATTCTCAAAGCAACAGTAAACAGCCAACTGACACAGACTGAAACTGCAAGCTAGAGCAGATAGACTCGCATCATTCCAAGTAACAGCAATTTAGGCCAGATTAATACTTACAGACTGTAAAATTACGGAATAATCACGCCACATGCCGATCTTATACACTAGGGAGTAGTGGGTGGGTGATGTAGTTATTTCGATAGGAATGACAAGTACCCCGAAAACGCTACTACTACCTTAAATGAAATCAGCCCGCCGTTAGTTTTAGTTTCTAGTTTCTACTCACATCTTTGGCAGTTTTATTAAAAAACTAAACTAGAGACTATGCTCACCAGTTGCCGTGAAGAGCTGTTACGCCACGTCGGTTTGTTTGCAACATCTAAACTGTATGTATTACATCAATCATTTGATTGGCTGGCAGCTAGAAATCCAGCCCATGGCGGATCGAGATCAGTGGGCCGCCTCCGGACCACACTTTTACAACTTGATACGTCATCTCCCCATCATCATCGTCATCACAACTTGATAAGTGATGCTTTAAGGTCTGCTTAAATGCAGTTGGGGTGGGATGGTGGCCCTGTTTTTAGTAGATCAACAACACAAACCTAGACTCATAAACAACAGCGGACTTACTTAGTCTCAGAGACTCAGACTACAGGCAACACAAAACTTAGGGCCTATTCCTTTACCGGATTAAAGGGTTAATTATAACTAAACGGTTTAAAAATTATGCTGAAAACTGCCATTCCAAAACGTCCAGACTAACGGACTTAACTTTTAGCGCGCTGCTTTATAATCGGAATAAGCGGGCTTAACTATGCACGCTAATGTTAAGCGTGCATGTTAAGTCCGTTTAGTCCAGTGGTAGTTTTGGAATGGGGTCAGACTAAAATGAAGCCGCTGACTAATTTTAACTCGTTTAGTCCATTTAGTCCGATTTGTCATTTCAAAACCTTGGACTAAAATAAGTCCAGTCCGTTTAATCCGGTAATGGAATATATACTCATCAACAACAGCGGAGTAGCGGACAGACCTAGTCTCTGACTACAGACAGGCAACACAAACCTACACACATAAACTACAGCGGACGGACTTAGTCTTAGACTACAGGCAACACAAAACCTAGAATCATCAGCAAAAGCGGACGGACCTAGTCAGTCTCAGACTACTGGCGGAGGTAGGTAACAGTTAACACAAATCGAGGCTCATCAACTACAGCGGACGGACTTAGTCTCAGACTACAGGCAGAGGTAACACAAACCGAGACTCATCAACAACAGCGGACGAACTTAGTCTTCTTAGACTACAGGCAACACAAAACCTAGAATCATCAACAAAAGCGGACTGACCTAGTCAGTCTCAGACTAAAGGCAGATATAACACAAACCGAGACTCATAAACAACAGCGGACGGACCTAGTCTGAGACTACAGGCAACACAAAACCTAGAATAATCAACAAAAGCGGACTGACCTAGTCAGTCTCAGACTAAAGGCAGATATAACACAAACCGAGACTCATAAACAACAACGGAGTAGCGGACGGACCTTGTTTCAGATTCAGACTACAGACAGGCAACACAAAGCTAGACTCATAAACAACAGCGGACGGACCTAGTCTGAGACTACAGGCAACACAAAACCTAGACTCATCAACAAAAGCGACAAAAGCGGACGGACCTAGTCTCAGACTACAGCGCAACAAAAACCTAGACTCAAAGCAAAAGCGAGACTGCAGGCTACACACAAACTTAATCTCAACCCAACAGCGAGCCAAAAGACCCCATCCATTGTCAGATTTATAACAACAACTACAACAACACAAACAACACATTTATCCTACAACAACACAAACCTAAGCTCATAGCAAAAGCAATATAAACCTAGACTCAACGCAACAGCAAGACAAAAGCAACACACAAACATGGACTCAAAGCAACAGCAAGCCAACCAAGACCCTATTCTCAAACGAACAGCAAACACAAATCTAGACTCAAAGCAACGCAAACTTAGACTGAAAGCAACAGCGAGACCACAGGCAACACACAAAGCTAAACTCAAACCAACAGCGTGCCGACCAAGACCCGATTCTTAAACGAACAGCAAACATACTTACCGTCAACACAAATCTAGACTCGAAGTAACACAAACGTAGACTGAAAGCAGCAGCGAGACTGCAGGCAACACACAAAGCTAAACTAAAGCCGACAGCGAGCCAACTATGACCCTATTCTCAAACGAACAGCACACAGATTTAGACTACAGGCAACACAAACTAGGGTTAGGCTTCAAGCAAAACTTAGAGTCATACCAACAGCGAGCCATAATAATACCGCATTCTTAAACCAACAGCAAACAGAATACAGACAGGCAGCACCACAAACCTAGAAAGCAACAGCGGTCAAACACAAACCCTGCCACTGCGTTGTGTAACCTGTCTAAATTTCGGACTAGCAAATCGACCAGTGCACTGTTCAGTCAGGCCAGACCAATTCAGCCAGAATACGGAAGACTCATCATACTCTCCAGTAGGTAGGTAGGTATGCACTCAATACTCATGAGTGTCACTCATGATTATTATGAACATCTCTGGGGAGGAACCCTGCCCCTTTTAGGGGCAACTTGTTTTGATTTAGTTGATAAGTCGTTTCTACGTTGAGAAAATGACAGTTTCGTGCAAAAATTACGTAATTTGACTTTTCTCTAAAATTTTCAAAAGCCCATAACACCGACTTTACAAACTATTTTTAGAAAAGGAAAAAACGGGTGGGGATATTTTCCTAAAGATAATGTGGTTAAAGTTTCGAAGCCGTAGTCCGTTTTTAGCTTGAGTTCTGTGGGCGCAAAAATTACACTGAAATGTCAAAAACCACGAAAACGACATTACCCCCTTAAACCAATTTTCACAATCTTTTCATTTTCAAAATTACAATACTAAGCGCTAAACGGATTTGAACAGATTAATAATTAATAGGATATAAACTATCCTAAGCATAATGATAAATATAATAATCCAGTTTTTAATGCACCAAACCCAGTTTCAAATATACCAAACGAAAGCTCATAACCCGCTTATCATTTTTCGGTTAACTCCTAAGCTTAATTCTATTTATGGAAATAAAATTAGTTTTTGGAACCAGTCCATAGTGTTAAATAAAACAAACAAAATAACTTAAACTGATTTTAACTTACCGTTGTCGTAATCCCCGTGGTGTAGTGGTTAGCATCGAGGAGTCTCACCCCTCTGGGCGCTGGTTCGAGTCCAGCCGGGGGCCGTTTTTTCAATTTTTTAACTTGGGTTTTTTTAGAAAAACGAAAGTATTGCATTACGATCACATACTTGCGTATAGATCTAAGGCATTTCTTCATCAGAAATTTTCTCAAATTTTTTTGTCCTTTTTGTGATCCGCGTATTTGCTTTACGTACATAGATTTCAAATATGCCCGACGCACTAGACTTGTAATAATAATAAGTAACTAATTATTAATAATAGTTACTTTTGAATAACTACTTGGTTCGTAAATTTTTGTAGGCTCACCGGAGCAGAAAAGTGCTCTTTTATTCAACATGTACGACATTGACAAAAGTGGTACTTTAGAAATCGAAGAATTCCGCGAAATGATACGGTATTTATTATTTTTAAAAATTAAATAAAGACAAAATACTCAATAACTGGGACTCACTAAAGGTGTTTAGCTTTAGACTAGGTCTAAAACGAACGTTCTTTTCGAATAAAAATCATTGGAAATGAAATTAAAATCATGTTAGCAAACATTTACTTACGTTGTGAACAATAAATAGGGCCTTTACTTTGAGGGCAATCATAGAAACTAAAACTACATTCGCAGGTTTTTCTTCTTTTACACAAATTACTTATTATTAATTACTTATTGTTCCTGTACTAAAAATGCTAAAAATACTAAAATATGCTGTTAGGCATTGAAAATTTAATCATCATGCATCTGATTATGTTTAATTGTCTTTAAGTTACTGATTTCAGGTCGATGGCGGAAGTTGCCAACTGCAAGCTTGATAGCAATGAGGTCGATTCAATTATCCATAATATTTTATTAGGGGCGAATTTAGCAGCCAGACAACAAATTACATTCGAAGACTTCAGGATGATCCTGGAAAACCCTGATTTGAGTATGCTTTAATTTGAGTTTAGTTTTTGTTGATGGTATTGTCAAAAAGGACTGGGGATTCTCATTCATGATTAAAACTAGTCACCTGTTTAACATGGGTAAAGTTGTCTGACTAAAAGGATTTATATTAAAAAATGTCATAATTAATCATGATTCTGAAATCGTTGAAGGCCAATTCACACGAGGACGCATAAGCGGGCGCACACAATGAAGCATGGGTAAAAACCTGCCTCAAGTCATCTAGATCGCCAAACCCGTAAAGAAATATTCCGCTGTGCTTACTTAATTTTAGGCGCGCCATTGACTAAAATCAGCGGTTTGTCTTGTAACCCAATTACTGGTAGACAAAGCATGTCAGAGGCTGCGGCACAGTAAGTCCATTAACTTTACAATATGATGTTTAAAATGTCTACAATACCCTAAGCTACATATAACTTATCTTTATCAGAATAACAAGAAGGATACACACGTAGAATAGGTTTGTTTGATTTCCACCAGAAGCTGAATAGTTTTAGTTTCAGTTTGGTTTGTGGATGTTCTAAATTTGGTCTAGTCCTTGCTATCTTTTCTTTTCTTTTTTTGATAACACTTTCATTTTTATAACATGCTTCGTCCTTTTAGACGAACCTTGGTTCGTTTAGAAGAATTATTGTCTTTTTTTGGTAACGCAGAATTGTCATTTTGGACAAACATTTATCTTTTTCGGTGCAGCTTAGTCTTTTTGGACGAACCTTGTGATTTTTGAAGAAAAAGCGTTGTCTTCGCGAACGTTAGTGCTCCTTTCTTTAAATTTAGGCGATCTAGCCAACCACTGCGGTTGCAAACAAAGTCCCTAATCCGACGCAAATGGCAATGGTATTGCAGTTGGATGGAAAATTACTGGACGGATGTTCTTTTTGTTTTCCTGTTTGTGTGTGGATCAATTATGATTTCACTCAAAACAGCGTTCGGTATAATTTTGTAGTATAGTGATAAACAGTCTATAAATATTTGTTTTTATTGTTTAATTGCTGTATTTAGTACGTATTCTTTACACTTTTATAGTTTTAATTTATTATTTGTAATTGTTTAACTAGCCTGTACATAGTTGACTATGCACTATATAGCTAGCTCGGCAGTACCATACAACTATTTGTGTAGTTTCAGTAATAAAGTACTGTGCTTAAAAAAGTTTCCTATTTTTCGACATACCCGAGTTTCATCCTTCACGATAGATCAGCCGGAATGATATAAACGAAACTTTATATAAAATTTAATTTTTAACTTCATTTTGTAGAAAATTGGTTCCATACGACATTTAAACAATAATTTTGTTTGTCACTTTGCAGCCAAACTAGGTCAGTTTTCATGAAGGGTGAAGCTCGTCGCAGCCTACGCCTATGATCAGGGAACTTTTTTTGCACAGTACTGTTTATGTTTCTTCTCTTTTCAGATTACAGCCTTTACAAAGAACACCGTGGAGTTCGTCAGCTACTTGGCTATACGGCCGCCATTTCACGTGGCTCAGCAGCAGGAGTATCTTTCTCGCTGGCTGTCCTGCTTGTTTGCGTTTGCCGCAACTTCCTAACATTACTACGGGACAGTATTATAGCCCATTATATACCATTTGACAACGCTATCTCCATGCACAAGTTGGCTGCGTGGTTTGCTGTTGGATTTTCAAGTAAATTACTATTACTTTAAAATGAATACAACAGAAGCTACAATTACCAAGGGCCTTTACCGGATTAAATGGACTGGACTTCTTTTAGTCCGAGGTTTTGGAATGACAAATCGGACTAAACGAGTTAAAATAAGTCAGCGGCTTAATTTTAGTCTGACCCCATTCCAAAACTACCACTGGTCTAAACGGACTTAACATACACGCTTACCATTAGCGTGCATAGTTTAGTCCATTTAGTCCGATTAAAAACCAGCGCGCTAGAAGTTAAGTCCGTTTAATCCGGAGGTTTTGGAATGGCATTTTTGAGCTTAATTCTTAAACCGTTTAGTCCGATTATAATTAACCCTTTAATCCGGTAAAGGAATAGACCCCAAGAGTATTGCGTCCTTGCGCCATAATTTTTATTTGCCCTTACTGCCTGTTGACGTATAGATCAGCACTTATGCCTGTACTGTATTTTTACCGTACTGACCCTTTATATTACCAATGTTTCAGTTTTGCACGTGATTGGTCATGGGTGTAATTTTTACAAGATTCAAACGCAACCCCAGCAGGTGGTCGACTGTCTTTTCCCCAATTCGGACTATCACTTACCGCGGATTCATACGTGGCTGTATTCCACTGTGCCTGGTTAGTTTACCTTCCGTAGGTTACCACTTTAGCAGTAGTACATACATGGTAGAAGTAGTAATAGTAGTGTTAAGTTTATGTAGCGTCAGGTAGACTCCCTGTATCCGAGACCGAAGTGTGACTCCCCTGGCCAAAAGATGGGGTCCTATGTCTCTCACAAAGCCAGAAACTACCCCAAGCCTAAGCCTATCTGAAACCCTGCGCTACCTACTCTAAAAACACAAAAAAACCACCGTTGTGGCGTAGAAATGTATTTATTGAATCAGAAATAATACTCAGGGGTAGATACAAATAACAACGAGACAGGGAAAAAATAAAGGCCGCAGCCGAAACACACACAACCGACCGTGGCTAAAATTTGTTACAAAACTACAACTTCGACCACTAACGTCAATTTGAAGAAATGTGATTACAATGACCGTTTGCTTTTATAAAAGTTTCTTTAGACATATTTTTACTGTTGATAACACTCTATTCACACTTTTGACATTTGTTACACATACTTCACAGTAGTATTAGTAGTATCAATTAGTAGTATTAATTAGTATTTAGTAGTAGTTAGCCATCAGTACTTGTCAGTATTTCTTGTCAGTAGAAGCTAGAAATTTTATTTTCCTAGCCTAGTGTAGTGGAAATCTGGCTAAATTTTTAAAGTCTAGTAAGTTACGGTGCTCCACGTTAGTAGTAATCTGGCTAAAGATAACCCAGTTTACGCAGATTAGTCAAAATCTGGTGCCGGTATACAAGTTTCGTGAAAACTGCTCACTAAGTCGCTTGGGTGAAATTTATCTTCAAATGGTGGATTGTTGAGTATAAAAAAACAGGCTTTAGCATTTTTGGTTAGCTGACGTGCAATAAAAACAGTGTTGAATCAATGATGTCTGAGTCAATGCTTGAACTGTGTGACGTAAGGACCGCCATGATTTCAATTTAGAAAATGATGGTGACATTGACAACCACTTGACTTCAACGGACTGTAACTGCAATTGTTGCACGAAAAGAAATAACCCCATTTTTTTAAGAAAAAATGGAGGGACATTTCTATTACCGAATTGGTTCTCATTTATTATTCTATTTTGCTTTCACTCTTTCAGGTATTACGGGTGTACTCTTGGTTATTCTGTTCTCAATAATCTACATCTTCGCCACACCCATGGCGCGCCAATACATTTTTCGGACATTCAAATATACCCACAAGTTCTCATTTCCCATTGTGATGATTTGCTTGTACCTTCATGGGTCCATGGCATTTTTACAGGTTAGCTACAGGTGGCGTAATTTTTGCGACTACTCGCTGTGCTCTCGATGCTTGCAGTCACTCTTTTACGTGATGAAATCGCGTGTTTCATTTTGTCTCAGGGTTCAGCATGTTTTGGTCAGACTTTAATTAACACTTGACAGCTTAATTTACAGGAGAAGTACACACACGTACACAATAATCTTTATGGTTTTGTTTTTAGCAACCTGGTTTTCACAAGTACACGCTGTTCGCCGTTGTTCTTTATGTTCTGGACTGGATAGCAACTATGAGGAAGAAAAGTTTTCTTGTTAAAGTGGATTTTG
Organism: Trissonchulus sp. WLG1_4; assembly: GCA_030248245.1. Lineage (NCBI taxonomy): Eukaryota > Metazoa > Nematoda > Enoplea > Enoplida > Ironidae > Trissonchulus > Trissonchulus sp. WLG1_4. The sequence goes on from JASANF010011179.1 coordinate 16,126, forward strand.
TAGATTTACTTCCTTCAGGTTTGAAATGCGAAATTTCTACTCCTGGTTTTTCATAAATTTGTAGAAACCAGGTTAATAATTTAAATAGCATTAGCTTGCGAAGAGAATAGCTCGATAATAGAATAATATCTGGGCCCGATTTATCGAAACATCAAATGTTCGTCGTTGAAAATGTTCGTCGTTGAAAAAGCAAATGTTCGTCGTTGAAAAACAAATGTTCGTCGTTGAAAAACAAATGTTCGTCGTTGAAAGTTCGTCGTTGAAATTGTTCGTCGTTGAAAAATTTTTCAACGACGAGCTTTGGTTTTTTAGAACATTATTATGTTCTAAAAGACAAAAAAGCTCTTCGTTGAAAAAATTTTCAACGACGAACATTTCAACGGAGCTCAAGACATCCGTTGAAATGTTCGCCGTTGAAAATTTTTCAACGACGAACATTTGTTTTTCAACGACGAACATTTGTTTTTCAACGACGAACATTTGTTTTTCAACGACGAACATTTGTTTTTCAACGACGAACATTTGTCCTATAATTACGTGTTATTTTCGTCGTTGAAAATGTTTCGATCAATCCAAAATTTTCAACGACGAACATTTTCAACGACGAACATTTTGCTTCGATAAATCGGGCCCTGATCTCATTATTACTCTAATAAGTAGGCTGTTAATGAGATTCGTTTTCACGTTTACCTCGATAATAGGTACCCAACCCACTAGCTAATAATCACCACACATTGAACAATAATTGTTAAATATTGTAAGATGATGAACAGCCCTCGAGAACAACCAAAGCATATGAATAGCCCGAGAATAACTTTCATACCCAAACGGCCATAGATCAATTTTATTTCCTGTGTAACTATAAATCACTACTAGACGTTGAGGTGTTGTTTAACGATGATGCAACTTTGGGTGTGTTGGTACTAATATACTAATTAGCCCCAGTCAGTCATACTCAAAATCTATTGGTGAAACATTACGGTGCCGATAATAATTTATTTTGATGCAATTTACGCATGCCTAGTTCTGCTGTAGAGGTGATCAATTTGAACCTAAAACTGCCCCAAGAATTTCGCTACACTTCTGGACAATGGGTCACAATCGGTTGCAAGACCATCAGCTCTGTGGAATTTCATCCATTTACCATCACGTCAGCCCCACACGAAAAGAATTTATCCCTTCATATTCGTGCTGTTGGTCCGTGGACAAAAGGCTTGTACAACGTATTTGATCAGCTGAAAAATAATCCCGGACATGTTGAGTATCCAAAAGTTAGTGCACTTGATTAGGGGCGATTCATACTTACAGCCGTATGTCCGTTCAGCCGCCAAAATTGCCAAATAAAAAGACCGTTGCCGTGACGCCTCAAATAGTGTTCAAGATCAGATTGTGGCGTAATTATTTCGCAATTTTGCCGTTTATTCACTATTAGCCAAAAACTTTTCCAAAGCTCTTTACCATACAGAGTCTAAAGGCCTATTCCTTTACGGATTAAAGGGTTAATTTTAATACAAACGAATAAACGGTTTAAAATTATGCTAAAAACTAAAATTACCCTTCCAAAACCCCGGATTAAAGGGACGTTAAAGGGAAATTTTAGTGCACAGCTTTTTAGAATAAACGGACTACGCATGCTTATGTTAAGCATACATATTAAATCCATTTAGTAATAGTCCAGCAGTAGTTTAGCAACGGGTTTGGACAAATGTAGGCCGCTCATTTATTTCAACCCTAACTCTGACTAAGGTAAGTCTAGTCCGTTCAATCCCGTAAAGGAATGGGCCCTTAAATTCAGCTTTTTTCCTGTTTTAGATTCGCATCGCCGGCCCGTACGGCAGCACGCATCAGGACTGGCACAAGTATGAGACGGTGGTGTTGGTCGGAGCCGGCATCGGAGTCACCCCCACAGTGTCGATCATAAAAGATATGATCTACACCGTCTACAATTCCAAAAAACAAATCGCATGCAAAAACGTAAGTGATACTTATACTAATATAGGTTTTATATATACATATCTTAATTTAATGTTAAGATTCTAAAACCACTGACGTGTTTTTTCCAATTGAAGGTTTTTACATGAATTTAACCACGCTGTGTTTGGCGGGAAGCAGAACAGTAGCCTCCTTTGTGTCTAACTGAACCTTGCGGGGTTTACTTAAATTCAATCTAGTACAGTATAACTTAGTGAAATAACGACAATAACAACAACAGCAAAAAGCCAACTTATTTAGATTGATTCTCAATCTGGTCTTAGGTATACTACACCTAATTTCATTCCATTTAGGTTTACTTCGTGTGGATTCACAACTTGGGCTTATACTACACCTAATTTCATTCCATTTAGGTTTACTTCGTGTGGGTTTCCCGCAACCATGCCCAGTTTGAATGGTTCATCGATATATTGGCTAATTGTGAAGCCAACGATACCAAAAATATCTTTTCTGCTGATATTTACATCACTCAACTTGTGCAGGATTTCGACGTTCGGACTATGATGCTGGTAATGTTAGGGGTCGATTCATACTTACAGGCGTATGTCCGTTCAGCCGGTAAAAATACGAAAACATCACGCCACAATCTGATCTTATATACGATTAGTGGCGTGACTATTTCGGAACTTTTCCGGCTATACGGACATACGGCTGTAAGTAGGAATCAAGCCTAACTGGTCATTTACAGTAAAATACTAATCCATTAACCTTTGCTGCACGAAAGTTCAAAAATGCACTAAGTCCAATCACTGGCTGGGTTCTGAGCCGTCACCATGACCACAGACGCAGCCGCCGTCACAGGGACAGCTTTGTGGCAGGACTGTCACGCCTAGCCACTTAGCCACCGGCTCGCTTCACTCGGATACCTAAGGCATCCTCGTGAAGTAACAGATTCAGTGAAAGATAAAGCCGACAGGTTTCACTAGTGCAATTTTGATTCTGATGTAACAGTATATATGCGGGAAAGGGTTGATTGAAAAGCGCAGCAGGGGAGCGTTAATTGTTAAGTCGGTTCCTACTTGTCCTAATCCTTGTCCTTATCATTTTATCCTTAACAGCAATTTCAAAAACAAATTAGCCATTTTCTTCGTGGAAAAAATTGACTCCAGTTCCGTTCATATACAACTGGACGAAAGGTACGGTACATTATGACTGTGTCTATTTGTAAATTTGCCAGTTTTTGCAATTTTTAATGAACTGCTAAAGATCGTCGTAACTCAAGTAAGCAAAATTGAGTGAATCAATTTCCGCTACATTTTTTGTTACAGTACCTCTGTGAACGCCATTTTCAACGACTTTCCGGCAAAAGCCTGTTCACTGGACTCAAAGCAAACACTTATTTTTGTCGGCCCGACTTTCATCAATATTTTTCTAATCTGGTCAAAACGCATTCTACGGTTCGTTCTAATTCTGTTTAGTTACTCATTAGAATACTTTTAGCTTTGATTTGGGTGTCGGTACCATACATGGGAGTGGGGGGGGGGTTTAGGGGGATAGCTCCCCCCCCCCCAACTTGACCTGGCTCCCCCCAAAAAGGTCCGCCCCCCCGGAGCGGCTTTGACTCCCCCTAACCGCCACTAAATGGGCAGTTTTTTGAAAAATTCGCGTAGCAGAAGGTGAAGGTTCCCCGTCAGATTTCCTTCGCTGGACTCTGTGGTTGGTACTACTAGGCTGCATACATTCAATGAGCAAGTTTAAGTTAAGTCTGACCAAGAAATGTTCAATACTGAGACCAAACAGCTAGCGTGAATTGTGCAGCTACTCTTGATAGCTGAAACCTGATCTTTTTGTGTTACAATTGCACGTTTCTTTGTCTCAGTGATTAATTAACATTTTTTCGTCAGTCTTTAGCAGCTAGAAATCATACATATAAGGGCCCATCCTAAGAGTCAGTAAAATTTACAACTGACAATTTTCCATTGTTTTAGACTCCCAAAATAGGAGTATTCACCTGCGGTTCGAAAGCTATAGTCCGGAGTGTCGAAACAGCTTGCAAGAAAGTGAATCATAGCGGAACGGCGCCGGTGATTGTGCCGCATCAGGAAATGTTTTGAATCACTAAATTGATACTAAACTGAATCCTATGTCTAATATCGGCTTAAACTTTTGCGGTTTGATTGCACCACAGTTCACAAAAACTATATCTGTAAAGTCTGAAAAAAATTTCCGATTTGCTACATGTTAGTTTTTCAAGACAACTTTACGGTTCCTACCTTGGACCACGTTTGTGAAATGTAGATACTTTAACTGCCGTTTTCGCAAGGTTTCTAAACTACAGCTACGCTTTAATTTCAGTTGAACTAAATTGAACGAAAACGAAACGAAAACGAAAACGAAAGCGAAAACGAAAACGAAATGCACGAAACTCAAATAATTTCTATTGCGACCCAAAAGTTGTAAGCCTAGACACTTGATTTGATTAGTATTTAATGGATGAGAGCGCCTGTCTTTTTCTGCTGCCCTGAGTATTGCTCTGCTATTTATGTTTGCCGCTCTCAGTCTCAGCTACGTAAATAAATATACTAAACTTTAAAGAAGCATAGCGCCATAAATTTGGCAGCTGAGACCGCCTCAGCTGCCAAATTACGCAACGAGCGAAAACGAAAACGAAGCAAAGAGCGAAAACGAAACGAAATTGAACGAAAGCGAAAACGAAAGCGAAAACGAAAACGAAATTTTTATCAACTGAAATTGAAGCGTAGCTGTATTTGCGCGACATTTTGATGCAGTTTTTGCAATGTGTTCAAACCATTGACGCAACATTTAGCTGCAGTTTTCACAATGTCTTTAGAAGATTCGCGCAACATTTCAATGCAGTTTTCGCAATGTTTCCAAACCATTGGCGTAACATTTAGCTGCAGTTTTCGCAATGTCTTTAAATTCGCGCAACGATTTGCACAACATTTTGATGCAGTTTTCGCAGTTTGATGCATTTTTCGCAGTGAGTTCAAGCGATTTGTGAAACATTTCGTTGCTGTTTTTGCAATGGTTTGTATTGATTTGCACAACTTTTCGCTGCAGTTTACGCAATCTTTTTCTAAAAACATTTCCACATACCTTTCAATTTTGTGCAACATTTTACTGCTATTTCGCCAAGATGAACATTACAAACAATATCACCATCATGTTGAAAATTGCTTAAAAACATTGTAAAAACGGCAGCGAAGTGTTGAGCAAATCGTTTAGAAACATTGCAGAAACTACAGCACAACAGCCAAATGTTCCGCAAATCTTTTAGCATGATTGCGAAAACTGCAGCGAAATGTTGCGCGAATCATTGTGAAAACTACAACTGAATGATAAGTAAATCATTCAAAATCATTGAAGAAACAGCTACTGAAACATTGCGCAAACTGCAGTGAAACGTTCCGCAAATCGGTTAGAATCATTGCGGTAACTGCTGCGAAATGTCGCACAAATCATTCATAAAGATTCTGGAAAAAGCAACTAACTGTTTCGCAAAAAAAGCTACTAAATGTTTTGCAGATCGTTTGAAAACAGACCGGCAACTGCTGCAAAATGTTCCGCAAATTATTCGGAAAAATTGCGTAAACTGCGGCGAAAAGTTGCGCCAAACGTTTTTGAACACATTTCGAAAACTGCAAATTAAAATACAACGTAACTAAAACCAAGTGGCAACCCCTTGTAACATTTCAGACTAAAAAATGTCTGAGGTGGGTCATTACCCCATTCCCCTCACCACCTACCCCCTGACAAGAGACATGACTAAAAGTCAGGCCGTTAATACAGACAACGATGCAGCATTTATAAAACAAAATTAACAAGTTTATTTTATCACAGTTTATAGGTTAGCAACAATTCTACATTACATGCAAGAAACAATACGTAAGAGCACAGAGTTACGGTAAGATGTTAAGCTTTAGGACTATTAAAGACGCCAATGCCAAAAATCAAAACTATCACTCAGACTCTGGCAAAAAATGTAGATCTTATAGTGGTTACTAAAAATTGTAGATAAGTAAGCTTAGTTACATTGAAACTTTTAGGAAGTTTTAACAAAGTAGCTACTATGTAGGCATAAAAATCTGAACGAATGAGGCTAGATTCATACTTATAGCCGTGTTCAGTCGACAAAATTACGAAATACTCACGCCAAGAATAGTATCTGAAATCAGTTTGTGGAGTGAATATTTCGTAATTTTTCCGGCTGAACGGACATACAGCTCTAAGTATGTATGAATAGACCCTAAGGGTGGATTTCACAAAGGTGGTTTTACTAAACCATTGGTTTTACGTACGTTTTGCATGATTTGCACGTAATTTCATTACGAAATATCGAATGATTCGTTACGAATTTCGTGGATTTTCTTAAACCATTGGTTTAGCTCAGTTGAAATTTCAGCAAAACAGAGACCTGATGTGCTGCAGGTTTGAAATTTCAACTGAGCTAAACCAATGGTTCAAGAAAATCCACGAAATTCGTAACGAATCATTCGATATTTCGTAATGAAATTACGTGCAAATCATGCAAAACGTACGTAAAACCAATGGTTTAGTAAAACCACCTTTGTGAAATCCACCCTAAGGGTCGATTTCACAAAGTGGTTTTACATGAAATTTCCAACCTGCAGCACAGCAGTTCTTTCTGTTTTGCTGAAATTTCAACTGCGCTAAAACCATGGTTTAAGAAATTCTTCACAATTCGTAACGAATTAGGCTATATGTCGCAATGAAATAATGTGCAAATCATATAAAAACGTACGTATGACACCATGGTTTAGTAAAACAACCTTTGTGAAATCCTCCCTATATTGCTAGAACAGTTTTTTGGTCCTATCTAAATAAGTATGTATGGGATATTTCTCGCATTGCAACGCCACGCAAACGTGTTAAATAAAGTACATTTCTAAAGCCCTGATAATAAAGTTATTTGATTAATAACAAAATTATTTGCCTACCTAATCATAATCGCACATTGAAAGTTAAAACTCGCTTTCCTTGGAATTAGTGCCAAAATTTTTCAAGCAAAGTTAATCTAATGAAAGATTAATCAAATTAACGCCAATTTTTACGCTAAATCTAATCATGAGTAAAAGCTAAAAGTACATTTAACTAAACTTGAAAAACTTTAGTTTAAAGCATTAATATAGGTAACCATAAATTCTAAAAATCCGGCAAAATAATAAATTTTGGCCGAATATTAATGAAGAAGAAGTGACCGTTACCCAAAACTGTACCATTTGAGATTAAAGCTTGCGATCACCTGCTAATAACATTCACTATCTTCAGCACTGAGTTGAGATGTGTCATAAGAGAGAAAAAATACCGAAAAACTAATAATCTTTGGCAATGCAGTAAGACATTAATAATTAACAATTAAAGTTTAATTAAAAATTGCTGAACCCGGAGACAATAGAAAAACGTTATTTCATCATGAAAAGAACGGATTTCAGGCACTAAGACTACAGCGAGTGGACGCGAAAAGCGTGCCACCTGTTTTATCTCAGGGTTCAGCAATTTCTGGTCAGGCCTTAGTCAGTTAGAATATTTCGTGATGCGGAATAAGCACCACCGAAGATGTGCCACTGTGGTTGATGCGGTTACAGGCGTCCTGCACGCTGCGAACAACCGTCTTGGGACCGCACGTGAAGATGCCCATCTTGGAAACCTGAAACATTAACATAACAGGCTTCGTGTGAGAGCGCTGATGCAGGAAAAGCGTCTGGTTGAAAGCTTTTTGCAACATACTTTTCAGCTTTAAAGTATTCATCTATAAATGGACTGATGCTACGAACCTGAATAAAAAAGGAGGACGCAGCAACACTTAGACGGAGTTGATACCTTACAAAATTTAGATCCTTGAGTAATCATATTATCACTAGCCCGAGACAATGAGTGCTTATAAACGCATCAGAAGGATCTAATCATACTTGCAGCCGTATGTCCGTTTAGCCTGCAAAATTAAAAAATGCTTAGACCATTAATGACGTATACCAGATTGTAGGCGTGGCGTGATAATTTGTTTTTACGAACGGAAATATGGCTGTAAGTATGAATCGACCCTTATACTGTCGTACCGCTGGATGATTTTGGATAAGCCAGCTCATATAACGGTTGAAGTCTGGTCTTCCAAAATGAGTCTTGGCTCGCAAACCAGTGAACAGACTGCGACCGGAAACGCGCTGGAAGTGGTGCTCGCAGACGTACTAAAATATGCGATTATGAACTAACTAATTATAAACTTATTCATTAATAATAAGTAATAACTCTTACTCAGTCAAATTACTCTGCAGTTAACACGTTTTTTGTGAACAAAAGCAAGTTGGATAAGTACAATAATAATATTTAGTATTTTGTTATTCAGAAATATAATTTCAACAAGTAGGTAATTTAAAACTTCACTTGCAGCATTACTGCTATCTGTTCACAACTCAAAAAATGACATAATAAAAGTAAGTATGTAGCGTCAGGAGTTATGTTGAGATATATACACTAAATTGTTGCTTTTAAAAAAATAACCAGTGAAAAATAACTCTATCAGGTTTAAAAAACGACCAGTAGTCTCACCAGCATCATAGTTCGAACATCGAAATCCTGAATAAGCTGTGTAATGAAAATGTCGGCGGAAAAAATGGCGAATCGATCCTTGGACTCGACCTGTTGCAAAATCTCAGTGAACCATTCGAACTGAGTGTGACTGCGCGACAGCCAGATGAAATAAACCTAAAACAAACAAAAAATAAACATAAAACACTAAACACTAAACATAAAAAATGACTAATTAAACACGCTTTGCTGATCAGAAAAGTGTGTTGAAGATCAAACTTATGATATATAAAAAACAGTAACTCCATAACAACCGTCGCTCATGCTTTGCCATCATTAAAATGTCTGCAGAAGTAACAACCAATCATGCATACACTAAAAAATGCAGAATGTTAAATTGTGAGAAAAACTGTAACTGAATGTTAGTTAGTAAACACGGTTAGTCCATTAATTAGCAAAATGTGCATATATTATGCAGGTTTGGTTCAGGCGTCATACGAACGGCTTCAAAAAAAGAAAACAAAACTAATGGACATGCTTGATTTTGCTTCGAGAATTTTCATTGGTTTCTCATGGTTATAACCGAGAAATAGAGCTTGGGAGCTGTGGTGTAGTGGTTAAACCTTCTCACTGTCAACGCGAGCGACCCGAGTTTGATTCCCAGCGTCCCCATTCCTTTCTAAATTGGCTATCCTCTCGCAGCCACTACTTCTTCAAACCAACTAAGTAAACTAACCCGTTTGCAAGCGATCTGCTTTTGCTGGTGATAGACCCGATAAATCAGATCCTTGAGCACCGAGACCGTGGGGGTCACTCCAATGCCGGCCCCTACCAACACCACCACCTCGTATTTATACCAGTCTTGATGCGTGCTGCCGTACGGACCGTCGATTCGCATCTGAACATACATGACTAGGTTTCAAATATTTATGTTGTAAATGAAAAATAGGGCCTAAGAGACTTGGGGGCTGTGGTGTAGTGGTTAACATTCTTGTTGTGGACGCGAGTGGCCTGGGTTCGATTCCCTGCGCCTTCATTTCTTTGTTGTTTACAAATGGATGCATCGTCGTTTTTGCAACATTTAGACATTAGCTGCAATGGAAAACAGATCCGTATGTTTGTAACTTTAACAGCGAACTTTCGATTCCAAAAATGTAAAGCTTTAACGGTGAACTTTTGAATTCAAAATCTAATTCTAGATTGTCACATTGTTAGAAATTGTATCTAATAGTTTGCTGCACTAGTTTGCACTAAATAACGCCAACAATAAGGTGTCTCGTTGAATCAATGTCGTTTTCTCGGATATATTTCCTTAGTCGGATAGTATGTAAGTTGTAGTCAGTATTCAACAGATAATTTACATACCTCATACACGCTTGGCATTTCGCAAAAAAACTTTATTTCTTCATGCTAACAACAGGACAAATCCTATTATGTACTCTTGACGCTATGTAACTACATATGTAGGTATCTATTTTGCACTGTATTCAATACCAAGTACTGATTACAAGGTACAGACAAATTTCAGAAACTTACTCAGAATAAGATTCAAGTGATAATATTCAAACTTAAGTCAATGATAAAACAGCATCTGGTGAGCCTCTTGAAACCACTCATATTAAAATTATCTTAAGCTGCATTTTTAATATTAATCTAATCCCTTCAATCCGATTATGAGTTAATCCTCAGGTCCACCTTAGGATATGGATCGCCCGTCACAGCTCGTTCAGAAAACGTGTTGAACAATCGTTTTGTCCAGGGGCCCACGGCACGAATATAAACGGATAGATCTTTCTCGTGGGGGGCTGAGGTTATGGTGAAGGGGTGAAATTCGTGGGGGGCCAGAAAGTCACAGCAGACGTAAAGCCATTGACCAGAGGTGTACTTGAAACCGGGAGGTAGCAGGAAGGAAAGGTGCAGCACATCTGAACAGATTAGATGGATTAAATATGGGGTTAATATGGAGTTAAGCGGTTATGGCTTCACTATGTTTCAAAGTAGTAACTACATATGAAAGAGATATTTTGCTCAAATGGTCAGAAATTTAGCGTGCTATGTATTTCTTTGTACGTACTACTAAACCCACATAATATTATATGTATACTAAATTAAAGTTTTGGGTAATTCAAAAAAAAATACAAACTAAAAATTGACACGTCAACTAAGAACTGGGGCTAAAACTCATCCAAAACAGATGTTTTTACAAATCTTTAGCACATGTAATAATTAATATTAATAATCAGTAAATGAATCTAAATTTCTTAATTCGTTCTATTAACTTAATAGTAGCTACAAATTCGTACTATTTTTGCAACATGATTTCCAAGAAAACGGGCCCCAGGCCTAATTAGAACTTATGTAACAGGTCATAAAATTTATTTCACGTTTAATTACTTTTTATTTTACCTACCAGAAGGCAGAATTTCAGTTTTCAGTATTTCCATAAGGCATCCCTTTTTACGCATACTCATAATCCAATCCAAAATGTACAGAATCAATGGCACCATGGCAAAAAAGTGAAAGAAAGGCCTCTGAAAAATATTTTTAAAAACTAATTTGACTAATTTCAATATGTTATTTTATTCACAACCGCAAAAAACCAAATTTTCGAATTATTGCCAACAATGCGTCGCATAAAAAACCACTCGTTGTTAATTTGACACGTTTCGTTAAAGAGTGATAAATACTAGCAAGAGTACATAATAGCGTCTCACTCTATATAGAAGAAGAGTGAGAGACTCTCCAACCTGCCTGTGTTCTAGCTCAGGCAGATGCGCCGGTCGTTTTCAGGCTACATGTTGACATTCTATGCAACATGTGACTGGCCAATCAGAAGCGAGCTTCGATTCTCTGATTGGCAGTTGCCTATGCACGTGCTCCAATCATAAAACGGGATATGGATAAAGGTTAATAACTCATTATTTATTCATAGTCTGCTTGTAAAAACATTAGAAAAGGTTTGCAAATACATTTGGGGATATTTTGGCAAACTTTCAGCGAAATTGATTAAGACACTGTGGAAAAATTCAGAAAAGTTTAAATCTCAAAAGTTTCTCAATCAATTTCGCTGAAAGTTTGCCAATTTTTCCCTAGACGTATTTGCAAACCTTTTTTAATGTTTTCGCAAGCAGACTATGAATAAATAATGAGTTATTAAGCTTTTATTCCTATCTTAATGCTTATCAACGCATCAGCGATTATATACTAAAGTGAGTTACGCAGGGAATCTACGCGCTGATTGGCCAGTCACATGTTGCATAGAATGTCAACATGTAGCCTGAAAACGACCAGCGCATCTGCCTGTGCTAGAACACAGGCTGGCTGGAGAGTCTCTCACTCTTCTTCTATATAGAGTGAGAAGCTATTATGTACTCTTGATACTAGATATTGTAAACCAAAGTAGATAACGGGATATATAAGCACAGCAGTGTCGTGTTCTTTTGGTATAATAAATGTTATTAAAGAATAATACGCTCATTGTCATAAAATACAAATCACATGCTTTAAACCACTTATCTTACTACTTTATTAATATTTCTAATTATAATAATAATGTTAAGCATAAGCTGAAAACAACCAAAACAAATCGGAACGTGAAAAACATGTGATGTACAGCATAATATAGAAAAGCTTAATACTTGCAAAAATCCAAAAGATCCGTGAATGATTAGGACAACAAAAATCGCAGGGAACAAACGGTGGGTGTAATAGAACGCTCGGAAAATGTGTTGTCGGGCTTTAGGAGTGGCGAATACGGCCAGAATAGAGAATAGCACCACCAGAGAGATTCCGCTAATGCCTGAAATAAAGAGAAATCAGTCTAAATAGACGACGAAAAATAATTACGACTTTTGTTATCATCTTAGATCATCCACTTTTGTATTTGGTTCAACAGTTACTTTTTAGTGTTAATTTGTTTGTAAATACGTGCTTCTTACATGTATATGTAGACTGCTGCAGTCAACTAAGTGCCACTGGAGACCTACACTATTGTCGACCAGTACAAACGAGCCTTTTGTTTCATGCAGCAGACATTAAATAAAAAATACAATGAATAAAATACAAAAAATAAACTCAACTAACTTTTCCGGATACTAAGTATATATGGTTTGAATTTTCAGTCAGTTACTAAAACTTGAGTTCAGGAATAAAAAAACGTCTGCTATTGCGTTGTCACTATTTTCAGTTTAGCTGGGAGCATAGTAAAACAATTAAACTGCAAGTGTATTTTTTGTTGCACCGTTACATTTCTACTGAACCTTCTCAGCGAATATCGATGCCTACCAGGGACTGATCCGAACGCCCAATTGTAAAATTTAGGCAGCTCGTCCCCATCGATGCTGACTTCGGGAAAAACACACTCGATGACTGCGGGAGGCTGGGTGCTGATCTGGTAGAAATTGCAGGCGTGACCGATCACATGTATGCCTATAACATTAAATGCACCAAATCGGACTCGCTGAGGATTAGCTTAAACCGATGTGTGGCTCAGGCTTAAATTCCTTAAATCGGTGCACAACCTATTAGCTTAGACGGTGCTTGAATGGTAGTTGAAAACATGAGGCTTACCTGATAGCTGGAATCAACTAAAACGATCTGCAGTTTAGCTCGTGCTCACACTTGAGCAAATCCGATTTGGTGCAATTTACATTAGTAAAATTAAATTTATAGTAGTGAATGTAAAACAAACTAAATAATAATAAAATATGACTAGGTAGTTGAAGTTGATGTTGAACAGAGAAGTTGCAAAGCAACTGGCGTGTTGCGCACGACGCAGTTCCGACAACGCAATACTGGCGGTTATCACGCGCAGCTATATATGAAATTAATAGCCTACTATAGAAAAATTGGCCTTAATAAAAATAGGAATGGAATAATGAACTTAGATTCTCAATTTCTAAACAGTTGTAGACTATTAAATGTACGCTTGGTATATAATACACTGCTGTTCTTACACGCAAAAAATATTGTAGTCCAAGCCGCAAACTTGTGCATCAAAATAGCGGAGTCAAAAGGTATATAGTAAGCCAGAAATGATTCCCGAAGAGCGGTCAGTAGGTTACGGCAAACGGTCAGCATCAGAACTGACAGTGAGAAAGACACCGCTGCAGCCGCGCCTCGCGATAGACCAGCCCAGAACCCGACGACAGACCGAAAACCACGATGCTCCTTGAAGATGACATAGGCTAGAAGTTGAAAAAAAGAATTAAGCCTGGTTTATCCTTGTCCTGAGTAGACTTGTTTTATCCGTAAGCACAATAAAATAACACTGACACATAAAATTAATAATTATTAGTAACTAATTAATAAAATTGATGAGCGGCAACCTGAAAGCGTTTTTTGGTGGCATGCCTTTAGACTTACATGTTCACTCAGCCATCGAAACTGTTAAAGATAATACTTTAATGATGTGGATTCTTGTTTTGTAGTAATTTTATTACAAGTTGACACAAGGCTTAGGTTCAGACAGTAAAAACGCATGACAAAGTAATGAAACTTATTAAATTTTAAAATAGCATTCTTACAGGTAGCCATCGTTAGAAACAAGAAGATGACGATTGCCAGAAATAGAACCAAAAACAACACTTGATTCCAGTGATTCTCCATCCACTGAACAAACCAGATCAGTCTGCGGTCGAAATTGGACAAGCTGCGCTCATGATCGTAATATGCGTTGCGGTCAAGAGTGAAGCCGCTAAAATCATGAACAAAATCACAAGACCTAAAGACTGAAAAAATAGTTGCACGACTTCAGAAAGCGAAACATGTGATTTCGTTACGATAAGAATAGATTTTCACTATCAAGAGTACAGCAAGTAGTCGCAGAAGTCATGACAATAAAATAAGTAAGTGGCGCATCTAGGTATTTGTTGTCTGGCATTAGTTAAAACAGCTCATAGCGAAAGCTTGGATTGCCTGTAATAGACAGCTACGACATATTGGAAGAAACGTGATTACTACAAGCAAGAGTACATAATAGTGTCTTTTCTATAGAGCAATACACTATTATGTACTCTTGCTACAAGTTATCATGAAAATTAAATGACAAAGACGATGAGATAGGATCTGCAGCTCTGCACTATACTCTTACATACCCTACACCAAAATTACTTGCAACCCCATTGACCATTGTGTATTATTGTAAAATTTGACACTTGCTGGTGATAGCAAGAATTTGAAGTTTGGCAACAATCCCTGAGTCGCTTTGGATGATTTAAAATTATTTGGATTTGCTTTTTCGAACCTTATTTATCAGTTTAAAACCGTAAAACCACTCTAAAAGTGAATACTCACAACCAGAGACTATTAAAACTAATACAACTACAGCTACGCTTTAATTTCAGTTGATAAACATTTCGTTTTCGTTTTCGCTTTCGTTTTTGCTTTCGTTCAATTTCGTTTCGTTTTCGCTCTTTGCTTCGTTTTCGTTTTCGCTCGTTGTGTAATTTGGCAGCTGAGGCGGTCTCAGCTGTCAGGTTTATGGCGGTATGCTTCTTTAAAGTTTAGTATGAGTTTGAGAATGAGAGCGGCAAACATGAATACCAAAGCAATACTCAGGGCAGCAGAAAGAGACAGGCGCACTCATCCATTAAAAACTAATCAAATCAAGTGGGTAGGCTTACAACTTTTGGGTTGCAATAGAAATTATTTGAGTTTCGTGCATTTCGTTTTCGGTTTCGCTTTCGTTTTCGTTTTCATTTCGTTTTCGTTCAATTTAGTTCAACTGAAATTAAAGCGTAACTGTATATAGTTACAATGCAAATGTCCGCTCACGCTTTGCTTCCAAGCGAAACAGCCGATTTGGCTCCGGCCGAGTGGATACTGTTGAGCGTCGATTTGCCCAAAGCTTGTTCTGAAAAAGTGTAACAACGTGACAATAGTAAAGTAAGTGAGTAAGTAAGTAAATAAGTAAGTAAGTAAGTAGTTAAGTAAGTAGAAGTAAGCAAGTACATATGTGAGTAAGTGAACTCTTCCAATTTGAAAAAAAGGTTCAATCTTGATTGCTGCGGCACACTACCTTTTCATTTTTTAACTTTAAACATTCCTTTAATTTTTCAGAAATATGTATATTTACATATTTCTGGAATCCATCAAAATGGAGTGCAAAAACATACGAGCTTCTGTCAGCTGTCGAAAGCTGAAGGCGTTTATTATATCCGACTGGTGCAATCGAAGAAGGCCCAAAAAATCGTCGAACGTGATTTTGTCCTTCCGCAGCAAATTGGCAGAGTTCAAAATATTCTGAACCATCGTGTCCAAAACCTCAGTGTCCAATTTGTGATTGGCTATTTCTACCATGGATCTGAAATAAAAATAAAAATTGTTTTAAACTAATTTTTATGCATCCGTTTTGCTTAAAAGATCTGGAATGTTTTTATTCAAGAGACACTGCGCAAATCATCTTTACAGCAGAAGTAAATAATAGTAGCTGTGTTGAATTATATGCTTTGTTTGAAGCCCGACTGATATTTGTCCTTATCCTTGTCCCTATCGCTTTGAGTATAGAGCAATCGCAAAATACAGTACCTGAATAAATCAGCCAATTTCGGACACAAGTCCGTTTTTGTGCAGAAATTTAAACAAAAAAATGTCAATGCTTCACAAAAGCTGGCCGAAAATGGCCGTTGTTCCTGTCCCTATGTTCTTCCGGACAAGCTTGTACCGGGGGTTAGGCTACACAAAATATCATTAAAAACGGGTCAAATATTAACAACAACCATAGGTTTTTAATAACAAATCTCAAACCGAATCATCATTTTGAATTCTTCCAGATCCAATTCTCCGCTTTTATCCGAATCGTACATGCAGAACAGCAAATATGATTTCTGTTCAAATGACCCTAAAATTGAAAACCATGTACAAGCCAAATGAAACCCGCCACTTACTTATTTAGAATACTGAAAATGTACTTCATATTTTCGTAGGCATCAAATGATATTAATTCTAGGCTGAGTTCGACAAGAATTTTTCACAGTCAGGAACCTGTTAAGCCCGGTTCATACTTGTCCTAAGAACACAAGGAGGACAAATTTCGGTCAACTGCTGTGAAAAATTGACAAATCCGTTTGAGCTATTTATTTGCATATGGTCTAGAAGATTGTCAACTACAAAAAAATGGCATATTTGGCTAAGCAGTTTTTCCAAAACCGCTTTGAGACAAATCGATGGGGACAAGGACAATGACAAGAATAAACCGGGCTTTACTGACTTCAAGCCTGGTTACATACATTATTCACACACAGCGAACTAGCGATTGGCTCAACAATTAATTAAGAAAGAACCTTACGGACAAACGGACACCCTTGCGGACAAGTATTAAACGGCGTATTAAATTGTAAACTTCCCAACCAACCTTTCCACATCATGGCAACCATATTTTTGAATTCATGATAACTGATAAATCCATTTTCATCCTTATCAATCAGCGCAAACATGTACTGAACGAAACTTGAATCTGGCTTCAGCTTCAAAGCTTTGGCGAATTCCTCTTTGTTCAGTTCGATTGTTGGCGCTGACTTCCCTCTGAAAGACTGATCCAGTCTTTTTCGCTCCGCTGGCTTGAATTGCAGCAGTTTGGGTAATTTCTTGAATAGTGGTTCCGCGGTTGCATTTTTGGTTTCATAAACCTACAAAATAATTACCTATTATATATATATATTTATGATTTGTTTATTAACTTTATTTACTTTATTTCTATAACTAGTTTGATCTGCATCCGGTCATAAACAATCCAATACTTATATTTACGCAGCTATCTTGAATAAGCTGAAGTTTCAGTCGATAGTTTTTCTTTAGTGCCTTGTTTTTCTGTCCTTTATTGTGCTGTTGTGCGCGATATTTTACCCTACCAGTCTTTTCGGCGCCGTCAAAACGGTAGCCCTGAAGAGGATGCCCATAGATGCACATCGGGGGGAGGCGGGTATCCGGGGTCGGCACCCCCTTCAGACACCCTCCCTCTTCATCTCCTCCACCCCTTCCCTGCTGATTGACCAATAAAGTGCGCCAAAGTCAGTAAAAAACGAAAAATTGCAAAATTGTCAGGCTGCCGCCAAAAAAGTATCCCCAAAATACGGTAAAAATAAAAAACTGCTAAATTTTTTTGGCTGTCACCGGAAAAAACAAAACCAGAAACCACACTCCCCTCTCCCGGTGAGGGTCAGACACCCCCCATCGCCGATTGCCCTCGTGCACCTCTGGTCACGACAAATTTAGCCATGGTTGGAAGCAAAGTTCAAAAGAATGAGCGAAGATAGACTAGGGCTACCACTGATATTTAGACCTTGCTTAGACTTTAGCCTAAATCATAAACCCACTTCTTGCGTCATAAATTGTCAAGCTCTACAAACCAAACCTGTGAAAACGCCGCCTTAAAAAATCCCTGCAGCAGTTCTTCTCTCTGCTCGAACGTCACTGCCATTTCCATTATCTGCTCCCGTTCGGATACGATTTCCTCTTTTTCCTTCGATATTGCGTGCAGAAATTCAGAAAAGTTTTCGTAGAATACCTCACGGTCAGACAATACATCAAATGATAGAATCTGAAAATGGAAGGTTAAGCTAACACTCTACTGTCGTAAATTTTTGTGAATGTCTGTTCGAGTTATTAGTTTAACTGGAACAGTAACTTCAAAACTTTCTACTGAAATAAGTCGTACTGTATTGAAAATTAAATCAGTTCTTGGGTGTAAATTCAGACACTGTTATACTGCCTTATCCCTATCACTGCTGTTTTATTCCTGTACCAAGAGTACATGATAGCAAGAGTACATGATAGGAAGAGTATGACACTCTCCTTATTATGTCTAGAAGCTTGCGTCCAATGCCAAGCGAAAAATAGAACTTTTATGCAGGTTTTGAGAAGACGGTAGCAAGACTAAGTACATAACAGGATAATAAAGATAATTCCATAAAAGCAAAATTAAATAACAGGATAATAAGGATGATAGTAATATTTCATATTATGTACTCTTGATAAGAGAGAGACACTATTACTCTTGGCCGTACTAACCAAATCATAGCACTTTGGCACATGAAGCACAAGCAAGTAGTCTTTGTCTGGATCGCTGGAAAGCCAGACGGACACTTTGCTCATGTGGCTCAGATCGATGTCCCGCACTTTACGGCCAACGCGGTCTAGTACGGTTACCTGAGAAAAAAGACCATTTTTAGTGAAAGTTTTACCATTTTTTGAAAATGCCCATTTCTAGACCAAGTTAGTGGCTTAGATTTTGGTTGCTGTGATATGAAAATATACCCTGACGTTTGACTTTTGTAAGTCAAAACGTCAATAAGAAATGGTAACTGTAAGATTCAGCTTAAATTAATATTATAAAACCCCCAAATCAAACTCCCGTCCGCTGTTCCCAATGTAGCAAAGAAAACCCTTGTATTGGTGCTTCCAATCGTAAACGAAACTTTTTTAAAGCTCGATACAATTTAAAAAATTAAACAATACAAACGCAAATTATCAACCTTTCTTTATTTTTTAACTTTTTGGGAAGTTAAAATTGGTCCTACCTGTATACCTGGCCCCAGCTTCACTTGGACTTTACGTTGACTACGGGGACCAGTTTGTTCCATTGCTGAAAAATATAAACAAAAATAACGAACTAACAAAGTTAAACAAAAAGTGAAACCAATTTTTTATTTGTTGGTAGATAATAGCAAGAAAAGAAAAACATGGTATTTATCTACGCATGCAATTGCCGTCATTTCTGTGAAATACAAATCGTTAAATCTATATGCTTAGTTGTTTTTAGCAGTTTTTTTTTAATTTTTATTGTGTGCTTTGCTCTAAATAGACATGCATTGTCGACTCTTTATGTACCAGTAAACGTGTTGACAATCCGAATGGATCCAAAATTGCTATAGTTTCGTTTCACTTCGATCTTCTGACGTTCCACACGGGCATTCACGATATAGCCCACCAGCATACACACTGAAACAATAAACAAAAAAGAATAAATAACAATAAAATAAAATAAAATGTAACTCCATACACATTTAATTAATGTGTAATGGCAGTGTAACAATGCATTAAACTGATGTTACTACAAATGCAAAACTGCAGATCTCCTATTTTCAACTGCTGGTGCCGATTTCGAAAACAAGAAACTGATATCGAGAATATATATGATAAGAAATAATGCTCTCCAGTTGCGGTTCAAATCTCATGCGAATGAGAAACTTTTTAACTGAGAAGAGAAAGAAGATGCGGACATGACTTTGGCCAAACCTGATAATCTAGTAGGCAATAATTGTGGAAATTTTGTTCCCAGAAATTATCCTGAGGAAAGACAAAGACAGTAGACACTGCCTGCACCTGGTTTTTGTGACCGGACCGAATTTTCGGCTGACCGGCCGCCATTACAGTCGCCGGCACGCTCAAAGTTCCGACCAACCGGAACCAAGGTCGACGCTCACATTTAGGCGATATAACAGTCCGGACTCCGGACTCCGACCTTTACCAAAATTTTTGGCGGAAACTGAAACCAAAACTAATCGCCGCTCGACTAGAAACCAGCACTGCACACCGCTCGAAATGCCCTTTTTACCAAATAACCATTTTCAACCGTCAAAAACTAAAATCTTACAAAACGGAATAGCGGCTAGAGTCAGGAAGGATAGCACAAAGGAAGCATCACTGCCGTCGAAAAAGTCGAACATTTTCGGCCAGCCACAATCGACATTTGATGAGTTGGCTTGAAACGGCTGCAGACAGCTATCTTCTAAACAGCATAAAATTACGGAAAATTTGAAAATTTGTCGGCTAAGATAATCAAAAACATTACAAATAGTTACTTTTATCCAAATAAATTGACAAAAATAACGCAAAAAATTAGAGCAGTTAAGAAAAATGAAATAAAATTAACCCGATAGTTGAGAGCCCACGCGACCGTAGTCGAAAACATTTAGTTGCAGAGTTTTCTTGTCCAACTTTGTCACTGCCGCAATTATATCGTGAAATCGAAATTTGCGAATTTCTTCAATCTCTGCCTTGGTGAAGAGCCTAAAAAAATATTTTAAAGTGTAAAACAAAAACAGGGCAAGTGACAAGGGGCTGGACACTGTATCTACTCTTGATCTAAATCAGCGCGGTAGATGCTTTGCAAATTAGCGGTCTAAAACTGATAACAAATCCATACCTCAACGAATCTACATCTACTCATCTAAATTTGTTTACCGAAACTGTCTGCTGCACTGCTTACAAAAAAAATTATAAAAAATGATCCAGTAGTTCCCAAAAATATACTGCATTTGCAAAACTCCCACTTTCAAACTTGAAAAAAGTAGTGTCATAAGCGTCGTTATCGTCGTTCCAATAATTTGTTATTAAGCAACTGCAGAAATGCCCACAAACAATAGCCAAAACGGTTTTGTCAGTTCTTTAAAGTATGCATAAATTTACAGTTCTTTATAAAATAATAAAGCAACAAAATAAAACATAAAATAAAAACAAACAATAATCAATCGTTAATGAAAATCACAACAGATGCTGGCCTACCCATTTTTCTCATTTTCAAACCAAAATCTATCTCCGTCTCTAATTCGCACAAATTGATCCAAAATGATTCGAGCAAAAGTCGGCGGCAAATAATCGATGTCTGAATTCAAAGTTTCAAACAGACCGGCAACCAGTAGGTCGATTTTGTTCAGCTCGTCTCCGTAGAGCAGTTTCATTTTAGATACAAGCTATAAAAAAAAATAAAAAATTGATAAACAAAAAAATAAACATACTATTTGTTAAAAAATCTATTCAATCCTGTAACGAAGCCAGGGTAAATGACGCTGATGTCATGTTTTTCACTGAACTGTGGTTCATTGTGACCTAAAAATATAGTTTTATCCACGAAAAAAAATCATTTTATCCACAAGAAAACATTTGATCCACAAATAATTACTCTTATCTATCAAAAGCTACAAAGACCGGTAGCCATAATCATCAAACTACCATACCCTTATGCAATTACCGTAGTTCTATCTTTGTTACCGGATTGGATGACGGTTTTGAACGGATCGCCCGTCAAATTCAAGTGTTGTCTTACGGTAGCGTAGTCTGCCAGACCTAGCTCACGTGATCTCATTATATTCAGAGCTGGTAAATCACCATTTGTTGTTCGCAAGGTGCCGGTAAAAAGATTATCTAAAATAACATACAATTTTAAGTAGGAGTTACCATTATCTTTACCTTTGCATAGTTAACAAATAAATTGAGAACATATTTAGGAATTTTAGTGTCAAACAATATTACAAATTTAGGCGCGATAAACTTTACAGATGCTATGCTAATGTTACTGCGTAAGCAGGACTTGGTAGTAACATGAGGTTTCTATGGTTCTTCAAAAAACAAAACTAGATCACAAAAAAATCATTGTTTTACCTCCAACTGCATCGGAGAAATAGACGTCCAATTTTTCAGCCCTTTGACTAGCCATGCCACCAATTATGCCCTCCAAGGTGTAGATTTTGAAAAAGGCCTAAAAGTCTGAATTTTCAGTCGAAAGTCATTACTACATTTCTTCAATCGGAAATATCGGTATTGGAATTGGGCGTGCTAAACCATTTAGCTTGACAGAATAAAAGGCCAAACTTCGCAAAAACACAAATCTGGGCTTGAGCTAAAATAGCTAAAATATCCAGCACAATTTTTAAGTTTTAAAATGTCATCCTCAAAGTTTTTTTATAACTTAATGCAAATGATAGCTGATGAAAACTACGTAAGCCTTTAGTGGCAAACAGGCGGTATAGTCCTCACTGAAAAACTCTTGTTAATCCTGAATCAATGCAGATAAAACTTTAAATGCATATTTTTACAATCTGTTGTTCATAAACTCGTGAATACATTGCATTATATATATATATATATATATATATATATATATATATATATATATATATATATATATATATATATATATATATATATATATATATATATATATATATATATATATATATATATATATATATATATATATATAAATTAAAATAATGTAAAGTTAAAGCAAACCTGCGCATCCCACCAGTAATTGCATTAAGAGCGTATAAGAATAAAGTATAAAATATAAATAAATAAGATATAAATAAATACAAAAATATAAAATGTTAAATGTAAAGTTTAAGCAAACCTGCGCATCCCACCAGTATTTGCACATCGGTAGAAATGTCCAGTTGCATGTTTTGGAATTGTCAGCTTCTGGCTGTCGCACAAAAAACACGCCCGGAATCATGGAATGCCCGAATCTAAAAGCAGCCGATGAAAACTCTGCGGAAACTGAGCTGTCGACCATTGGATGGTAACCTAAAAAACATACCCTGGAAATTTAAAAAACTAGCAGTAAACGCAAAAAGTTTCATGCTCACAATCTGGGTAAAAACTGTGAGGTATGTACAACGTAAACAAATTATACACGAGCCTTATAACTCTCGAAAGGAACAAAAAGTGTGTCGGTTTTTGCAGTCTGCATATAAGTGGCTGTCCATAAGGACCACTTTATCTGGTTCTATATTCAATAATAGTACACTACTGTCAAGAAAGAGAGGTGACATTATCACTGAAAAATTACGGCATCACATCAGAATGACCAAAGGGTGATTCGACATAGATTTGAGTTACCCATCTCGGTATCTGCAGACCAGCGCTCTAGCCTGTCAGCAATCCCCTTAAGTATCTAACAGGGCTATCTTACTTCATACTACCGTCTACCAGGCACTTGCTTTTAAATATTAACCTTTATATTCAGGAATGCTGAGACCCGTGCCTTCCAAAGCTTTTGGCAACCACTCGTACATGATGATATTCTAGAAATTGACAATTTAGCATACAATAGTTTTAATACTAAGAATTAGTTAGGTATATACTATACAGTGTATATTGGTCAAAAAATGTTGGTTTTTTCAAAGATCGGCACAGGTATCACTTTGCCCTGTTTCAGTAGCTATAATTCTAATCAGGCTTTTACAAACAATCTTTAAAAAACCATAAAAGCTGACCTATTCATAAGAACACGTAACTATGTAATATGATGGCTATTTGCTCATTATTTATTGTTAACATTAATAATAACAAAAAATACTAAATAATAAATTTAAAATAATATTAATTTACTTTATTGCTAATCATACCTGCAACGACGCGATCACCCAACGTCTAGCTTCGTGAAAAAGCATCTCATCAGAAACCGTTTCTGCATCATCAATTATTTCTTTCAGTCTATCTGCAGCTTGTATTGCCTGGTAATTGTGCCATTTGTGCCATATTATACACAGGGCCAGAATTGGCGGGTGTTGATTGCTCTTGATATCGCCCAACACTGAAATTGAAGACAAAACTTGATTCACAAAATTTATCGATAGTTACATAAGAGTACTCTATTTTCTTGTATGCACTATGCATTATTTGAATTTTCATGTATCATTATGTACTATGTATGCATCATCACTATCCTACTGTTACCATAGAGTATAGACCCTTGTTAACTGCTACAGAAAAAACAAACGATGCAATTGAATGCAGATTTGACCGAACAATGTCAGACTCAGTTGAGCAGAAGGACTAGAATATATACTAGACATTCGGTTGTGATTTTTTTAGCCAACCTATCCTAAATCATTATGGATGTTACATTACTCGAAAATCATTTTTCAAACTCACAAAACAATCTCTCCAACTTCTGCAGTTTGGGGTGATGCTCGGGTGATGGTAAATTCATGAGAGGGACCCTGTCCAAATTTAACACCGGCAAATCGGTCGAAGAATCGACTTTGAGACGGCCCCCATCGAATTCTCTCAGACGTTGGACCATGGTTTCATCGTTGCCGTAAATCACTGTTCCGTCGATCCAGCTAGAAACTTGGTTGATCTGAAACAAACCTGAGTTAAACAATAGCAATTTTTCATCAAAAAAATAAAAAATAAGGATTATGTCGATTTTAATTTTTTCGATAACCACTAAAAAATAAAGAGTCTGCGTTGCGATTTATATTAGTTATGTATCACTGAGATTTGGATTAAGAGGATTATCATGGGTCGGAGAACAAACAAAAGTAATAAAATAACTTATCTGCCCGAAATAGCAATTTGACACAAGAAAAGTCTGAATTTTGACTAATGCACTGTCCTTTCAATTTGAGTCCCTTTAAATACAGATCTTTTTCGCTGTCAAAAAAGTGACACTATCAAAATACGAACAGAGTAAATATATTAAAACTACAGCAAAACTTGTCAATTTACATCAAATAAAACCAATTTTGAAAAATTCTGGACAGTTAATGATTTACTTTGGCACGCCCCTTTCCTTTCCTTTTCAACTATTTTTTAATCACAAGACAAAGATATCTTTTCTCTACAACTGTCACAACAGCAAACTATGAACTAAATTTTGTTCTAAAACCAGCATACAAGACAACATGAAATAACTAAAAATAAAAATAATTGCAATGGTCAAAAGGTCACTCACAGGTTTTCTCGGATTATTGATGTACAGTCCACTGTCGTGCGCTGGCTTGGATCGGAAAAAGGGGACATCGTGCGTTGTAGCGTGACAGTTCATGTGCTGTTTCTCTTTACCGCAGCTGGAATGATATACCGTCAAATTGTAGAGTTCGATTGGGCAGGCCATGTCACGTGCCGACGATGAAGAGACGATTTCATTGGAGATCAGTTGACATAAAAAACAACCCAATAATTAAATAAAACAATAACAATAATACAACAACACTACACATAAACAAAACTATAAAAACCTGGCTAAAAATCTTAACCTATGATCATGATGTAGCATTTGACATTTTAGTGCAGCAGCAGCCGATTATTAAACGAGCCATACTCTTTGCATTTATGCAGACTTGATACTGCTAAGTTATAATGCCTCATTGTGTTAAATTTATTGTTACATTAAAAATTATATATATATATATATATATTTATAACTATAATATAACTTGTGTCTATATGATTACCGAAATACACAAACAATGCCGAGACGTTTCTCTTCGACGGCAAACCGTCCTCATGTTTCATCAGGCCGTAGCTGATTTCTCCAGGGCTGGCCCGGTAGGTCCCATCCTCCCACTGTTCCGCAGTGAACGACTGGATACGGTCACGGTACCGCTGGGGCGCCAAGTATATTAGCGGCGCTAAAAAAGTGCAATGAACTAAAATTAAATTGAATAAAAAATAAATTAAAATATATATGCATAAATAAATAAATAAATAAATAAAAATAGGAAATACAGAATAAGGACCTTAGAAAAGCTGTGTGCTGTGTTTCTTAGGTGAGCAATCCGCATATTGTGTTGCCGTTAAGTTAGGCCATAACTTGTTACCCTACTACCATAGTCAAATCCCTTCACTTACTCTTGTGTTTTAAAATTTTCTTGATGATTTTTCCTAATAATTGAAAAACCTGATTATAAAATTTTCTTGATGATTTTTCCTAATAATTGCAAAACCTGATTAATCAGATGGAAATTGATCACTTATCGAAACACAGTTAAGACCATATGCACATAG
>JASANF010011181.1:0-13836 GCA_030248245.1 Trissonchulus sp. WLG1_4
GGGGATAAAAATTACGACCTCAGCAGGCATAAATACACATATGTATATACATACAGGTAACGGTTTATTTTACTTTGTCCCAATTCTACTTTGTCCCAATGAATATGATTGGCTGTTGCTGTTTGGTTGACACCAATCAAAATTCGATTAGGTGGAGCGTGACTAAAATGGCAAACTTGAGGGCAAAACAGTTACTACCGCAGACACTTGCACGGTAATACCACACAAGAAATATCAATAGAAAGATTTTCATTGATAGTTTTGATTCATTCAAGAGTTGCTTGTTTCAGAAATTGACTAGGTTCATTATTGCTAACTGCTGCAACTTAACAATTTTTTTATCGTAACTAAAAAATATTCAGTTTTTCTGTAGTTAAAGCTAATTAGCAATAGCATGTGAACTAATTAAGGGCAAAATATGAAATAAGTCCGTATCAATCAAATTAAAGTAAGTTGAGTACCAGAGGAAAAGGATTTATTATGGACTATTTGGCTTGAGCCACTTGACCCCTTTATAATGGATGCAGCAGGCTTAATATGTAAAAAGAAAATCACAATTTAATTAACTTTCAATAATTTTTGCACGTATGCTTATGTTCATTAAAACTCTACTGTACAAATTTGCACCATTGTGAAAATTGTAGTAAGAACAGTAAGATAGCTATAAATATAAGATAACAAATAGGATATTCTCCACCTACTTGAGTCTTTCTTAGTTTTATTGGCTGAACAAATATACGCGTAAGCAAATGCAAATTCGTTGGGACGAGGTGAAAATGGAGACAAAGTAGAATAGGCCCATGTAACGGGTTCAAAAATTTTGAAGCAACCTATCCGGCCAAATTTTGGGTAACCCCCCCCCCCCCCAGATTGACCAAAAATACCCTAAATTTTTCAAAATTTTACGAAAATTTCGCCAAAAAGGGCCATTTTTTCCTAAGTTTTGCAAAAATTTTGGGGACCCCTACCCCCGGTCCTCGATTTGGCAGATCCCCCCATCCCCCATGTACAGACACACAACTGCATAAGTTGGAAAGCTGATAATAATGTTGATTGCTCACTTTTTCAATTACAAAAACTATTAAGAAGATTTTGTGCTATACATATACAAGACGATTGGATGACTTCAGCCCAAATATGCATTTTCTAGTATATATTTCAATGCATTAAAAAAGTTTTTGCGCTTATTACGTTATAAAAGGTGGACAAACAGCATCCGCGTCTACCATTCTTGTATTCAAGTAGTACACAGCAGCTAAAGCCTAAATATTCCAAAAAAACTCCAAATTTTGTTTGAAACATCACGAAACAGGTTTCGTAAGGGGTGTCGGGGTATGCGCCAAAATGACAAAAACCGACATTTTACGGCAAAATGAACGGTTTCAATGAAGTCTACGCATGTTTTTAGCCCAGACGAGTCAACTGTTGTAGCAACAATGGGTGAGTTTAGCAAAAAATTGTCGTCAAACAAATTAGGGTTTTTCCCGCAATATGGTTTTTTCCGCACAAATTTTGAACAGTCACAGGTATATAAACCACAACGTTTTTCACCGTTCTTTGAGTTATAGCCGTATAGAGCAGAGCTATCTTGTTTGAAAAATGCAAACGGCGTTGGCCAAAACTGTTTTTGTGAAAAATTATGACAAGTCAGATGTTTGGAAAATTTTGTCACTTTGAAATTTTTCACATGCAAAATTTTGATATTTCATTAAAAATGCTACAAGTCTCAGAACTGTACAAAAATTGGTAAGTCAGTTTCGACTTGACCTACATATATATATACTCAAAAGGGCCTATGTTTAAAAGTTCGACCATGAAGCACTAGGGTTTTTCAGCACCACTATATATAATATTAATATACATGAAAACATAAATATATTGTTTTTTTGCACGATCCGGAGGTTCGTTTTGAAACACTCGTCTACCCGGTTTACATTTGGTTTGGGAAAAATGTTTTCACCCGTAAAATGCTACCCACCTCATCTTAATAAAAGTAAAAAAAACTCATGGCCTTGATCTGATCTCTAGCCGCCAAAATAACTGTTGCCGCTTTCAATGAACATATAAAAAAACAAGATTCAAGGTGGCGCTCCTTAAATGTGACTTTTCAAAAATCGGCAGTTTGGGGCCAATTTTAGATACACAATGGCAAGCTGGTGTAAAAAATATGCCTGAATACAAAAAATGAAGTTGATTGATACAAATTAGCATTCACTGTAGACCAAAAATAAGTGGAATTTCGGCTTGCGATTTCTCTTCGCAAGCAAGTAGCTGTGCACAATCAATAGCTCATTTTGCTCGCCTTAACGTGATCGAGCGGTCGCAAAGTCATTTTTGATGAATATGATTGATATATCGAAAAACACTAAAATTGCGATTTTTGAAAAACATAAATTTGGCAAAATTTTTTTGATACTATCGATTTGCCAAAAATCAAATTTTGCGACCGCTCGAAGATGCCAAGGTGCATTTATGTACAAAATCTTAACTTTTTTCGTTGAGCCAATTTTTTAAAATCGCAAGCCGAAAATTTGCGTTTGTATTCACATGCACTATATTTCTGTCTCATGCAGAAAGTATTGAGTTAGTTCACAAAAAAATTATACCACACTCAAGGAAGAAACACAAAAATTAGGGATGTCGCGGATGTGACTTTTTTGACATCCGCGTATGCGGATGCGGATGTTGACTTCTGATATCCGCGCGGATGCGGATGCGGATCTTTTTAGAATACGTTCTAAACAAGTTATGAGCCAATTTTTGAAAAAATTTTCACCAAAAAATACGTAATATACTGAAAATAGCAAGTATGAATGCAAGAATGCCAGTATTAAGGAATGGGGCTTAGATAAAACAGTTTGTATTAAAGTTGTGCATTCATTATATATATATATATATATATATATGTGTGTGTGTGTGTTTTTTTTTTTTTTTTTTATATATATCTTCTACGCCATGCGCCGCTACCAACAGTTTGGTTAAAACGCTATTGGTTAACTTTAAGGCTATCGGCGTGACCCTGTGGTTGCTTGCTGCTTTTGGTTTTGGTTGGTGTATATAATCACTATATATACGTACTCTGTCTATTCTTTCTAATCTACGAAAGCATGCAAGTTAAAAACTGATAATATTGGTTTGACAATTATTGCTTTACAAGTCTTTGGCCTAGTCTCTCTCAAACATGCAAAACTTAGTTGGAATAATATGCCCGCAATATCAAATATTCGTGAAGCGTACTTTAGAAAAGAGCGATTTGCAACCAACAATGAGGTGCAAAAGCCTAGAATAAAGTTTCAGTCCACCGTTTTAAGAGCAAAAATATTGGTATATACATCACAAAAATGAAAATTGCCGTCTGATTTTCTACATTTTTAGTAATTTTTGCCGAATCTGCAACATCCGCATATCCGCATTAAATTTTTGCGGATGCGGATGTCAAAAAGTTGCGGATCATCCGCGGATGCGGATGCGGATATCCGCGACATCCCTAACAAAAATACAATAAATTAATGTACAATAACGATATATATGATATATAACATTATAACATGACATAAAAGGTATATATATATATATATAAGGGACTATATGAACGTTACAAAACGATTTAGTAAACGCAGAAAAAAGTTGGAAATAAGTTAGAAAAAAGTCAGAAAAAACCAGAAAAAAGCTCGAAAAAAACTAGATCGTATTTTGAGAAAGTTTGAAAAATCTAAAAATACTCACATCGCGTTATCAAACAATCAAAAAGGCATAGTAAAAAAACTCTGGAAAAATGAATTTAAACCCACCAAAAACACCGGAAAATACAGAAAAAATAAGCTAAAATAATGCATTACAATGAAAATTACAGACACAAAAGGCTAAAACAAATGACAAAAAGGGCGTAAAAGTACTCCAAAAGCATTTAAAAACCTATTTGGGGCAGATCTAAAAAAAGTTAGAAAAAACAGAAAAAAACTAGATCGTATTTTAACAAAGTCAGAGAAAAACCAGAAAAAAACTAGATCGTAAGTTAGAAAAAAACTAGAAAAAAACCAGAAAAAAGTTAGAAAAAAATTAGAAAAAAGTTAGAAAAAAACTAGATAATTTTTTCTGGTTTTTTTTCTACCTGGAAAAAAGTTAGAAAAAAACCAGAAAAAAACCAGATAATTTTTTACGATCTAGTTTTTTTCTGGAAATAATTTTCCTGTGGGGCTTAGGCTTAGTATCAGGCTTAGGCTCAGGCTTAGGCAATAAAAAAATCGAAATTTTCAGAAAAAATCCTGCCAGCTTAGCCTAGAGAATCCTGCCAACTAAGCCTAGACGATGCCTTAAAACATCATAATTCATAACGCACTCAAAACTTCCAAAAACCAAGATTAGTATTGCCATTTTTGGCTTCGAACTATGGCCTACGTTCACTTCCAAAAACACTGAACTTGCACTTGATCCGGATTTTCTCATGTATATATATACCCCAAATTTGAGCTCTCAGTGAGGGGCGTTTTCGCAACATTTCGTTTACCGTTTCGGAAAGTGGAAACCTATGTTTTTTCTGTTTTAAACGTGTTCAAATGGAGTCAGAATAATGTTCACAAATTTTAAGGATTAAAACAAAGACACTTTGACCTAGTTTCTCTCTTTGAAAAATGGCCAAATTTGCCAGAATCGTCCAATTGTTGACCAAATTCAAACCTAGCCTTAATTTAACTAACTTGAAAAATAAAGTGCATTTTTTATTTCGAAAGATTAAAAGACCGACAATGTCTCAACTTGGTCGCCAAATGTCTCTAATACACCTTAAATTGCATGTCCTTCATTCCCTCGGCGGCCAAACGCTACCCCAAGTCAACTTAACCCTTCCCTAAAACAGACCACGTGGCTTTCCTTCTGCAAAGCTCATCACATATGTAACAAGCAAAGCCTAATGCAAAAGGAGCTTGAGAATATCAAACCTATATTTTCACTCTGTGAACCAAAACCTGCTGCGCAGCAGATAGTCATTTGCACGAAGTAATATCGTCATCAACTGATAGTTGCAGTTTTTTTTCATGCATTAAACTGCATGTTTAGTTTATTAAAAGTCGCAGTATAGCCATGCTAGTGAGAATCAAAATCAGTGATTTCGAACCACATCAAAAAACTGCAAAACTGCACACAGCAATATTTGCAATAACATAATTTCTCTCTGACATGGGTTACTGCAATCCCGTTTCATTGATGACCATTCTAATTCATACATATGTTTGCGTCAACCGGTCATCCATAAATCTCTGACAACTGCTCATTGATATAAAATTTGTTAACTAATGATGCATTTGGGCAACTTTTGGAAGCTCATTTATGCCTTAAATGTCGGTCCCTACCCCTACGTTGACTATGTAGCAGCTTTTCGTATGCTTGATGATTGGAATACTGAAGTCAATTTCATTGGGTGCATAGATATTGCCATTTCTAAAAGCTGCAAGTAACGCCGTACTTGCCGCAAAAATGCACTCTGAGTCTCTCTCTGAGCATACATTACATATTTGTGTTGGCTCTTGTAGTGGTACTGGTCTTGTTTGTGACATCGTGCCAAAGATAAATTTCATTTTATCTTTATTCTTAATTACGCCTTAAGTGAACTGTGAACAGTGGATAATTGAGACTATGTGAATAATGTGAGATGAACTTTTAAAGTGAGACTTGTGTGAGACTTTACTGCAAGTTTACTATGTAATCAGTCAAAGGAAAATATATCGACTGTTATGAATATTAAATTGGTGATAAACAATTTTTGCAACTAATATTTCATTGTGTTTAAACATACTCATGTATATTATGCAAATGAGCTTCGGATTTTGTGTGTACTTTAGCCGTGCGTTACGTACGTGCTTTTACGTACGAAGGTAGTTACAATGACACATAGACAAACAATGAACAGAGCTGTAGAACAGACACATTTGGAACGCACACTGACGCTCACCTGCAACCGCACAATTACGCTGATAAAAATGCACAGAGACGCACACAGAATTCTCATTTAGTTGCACGTTATTTTCCGCTCACCTCATTCTAAAGAAGCCTGCTGCGCTGTGGCGCAGCAGGAAAAATATAAATTTCAAAATTACAAACTTAAGCCTGAGCCTCAGCCTAAGCTGAAATCCCAACCAGCCCAAGCGTAAACTTAAGGGGGCGCTCCGGGAATCAAGGATTTGGGCCGTATTTTTTAAAAACAGCCAAAATGACCTATCATTCTTGAAGGAAAGTTGCCCAAAATACTATTTCTGATGTTTTGACGTGCATATCTCCATAGCAAAAAATTTGGAAAAAATTGGACAATTTACTGATTTTATTCGACTTTTACACAAATTCAGCAAGTAAGCCAGTGCATGAACTCTTTTTGAGGTTTTCCAAACAGACGATACGTAAATTTTATTAGTTGTAATGAAAAATTAAAACAATTTTATTGCGTTCTGTACAAAAAAATGCACAATAAACCATTTTCAGAAGCAGCAGACTCAAATATAGGCTGTGTGAATACAAAACCAATTTTTCGGCATTCGATTATAAAATGCTGGTAAGATAGTTTTCTACAAAATTTTGCACAAGTATAGTCTTAGGCTCTGCGCAGTTGAACAATTTTTTAGTTTTTTAAAATAAAGCTTAGAAATTTTTTTATATGAATTTTATTGCTCAGAGTTCGACTTCGAAAACACATAATGACATTTTTTAACCAAATCCGACATAAATGTTAAAAACCAAATTAATGTTCAACTAGAAAAGCACATAGGCTACATTTTGGTATATAAAGTGTGACTATACGCAAAGTATAAGCAGAGTTATCGTTTGCCGAAAATTCACTCACGTTTGGTGCTCTGGGAGTCACGTGACATAATCACGTGATTTGAAATTTTGCCTCCAGTGTTCTTTTGTGCCATAGTACATATATGTTTGGTAAAGTTTGACATTTGCCAACTTTTTTGCCAATTTTCTATGTAACCCCCTATTCCCGGAGCGGCCCCTTCAGGTGGTACTAACGAATGTGCAGTGGTTTTTAAATTTTTGAAAAAAAATAGTTGATTCAAACTGCATTTTTTTAATATAAAGTCTGTAAAAAATTGATTCATATACACAAAGTGGCGAATGAAGTTAGCGGGATCATGCGAAAATTTTGGGTCTGAATAATTCACTTTTAAGTATTTTTGCCATTTGTTGCATGTTTTTGTTCTTTAAACTCTTCAAAAAGTGGCCAGATTTGAAAGTGCTCAAAAAAGCCAAATTGGTCTACTTTTAACACGTGCCATACAAATCAGCTTTACAGTTATACAATAAAACTTTTCTTAAATGTAGAAGAAAAGTAGCGCTTTCTAACGATATAAAAAGTATGCTCTAAAGTTAATTAATTATTGAATACTGGCCTGTTGAAAAACACTGCACATTCGTTAGTACCACCTTAAGGTGGCACTCCTGAAATGCGGGTTTTGGCCATTATTTAAAAAATGCGCAAAAACAAACATACATCGCAAGAACAAAAGTTGTTCAGGCTTGAATTTCCTTCAATTTGATGTGCATAGCACATGAAAAATTTTTTGAAAATTTTTGAGCTTTTTTCAGCAAGAAAGAAAAATGGATTTTCACGGAAATAGCTGTACAAGCCAGTGCATTTACACGTATGTAATGATTTTGACAGATTGAAAAACACAAGCAGTTGTGTTTTACTTAAACGTGCATTAAAATTTTCGGTGTTTTATTGAGTGTGCTGTAAATTTTTTGTAAAATAAGGCTGTATTTTCTACGTGATGCTGGAATAAAGTGCGTGTGAATACAAACCCAAATTTTCGGCTTGCGATTTTAAAAAATTGGCTCAACGAGGAAAATTAAAATTTGGCACATAAATGCACCTCGTTGTTTTCGAGCGGTCGCGAAATTTGCTTTTGAGCAAATCGATGGTATTTAAGAAATTTAGTTAAATTTACGATTTTCGAAAAACGTAATTTTAGTGTTTTTCAGTATATCAATAATATTCATCCAAAATGGCATTTTGCGACCGCTCGATCACGTAATGGCTAGCAAAATAAGCTAATGATTGTGCAATAGCTATGTAGCTGTGTAGAGAAATCGCAAGCCGAAATTCCACTCACGTTTGGTCTACAGTGAATGCTAATTTGTATCAATCAACTTAATTTTTTGTGTTTGGGCATACTTTTACACCAGCTTGCTATTGTGCATCTAAAATTGCCGCAGACTGCCGTTTTTCGAAAAGTTATATTTCAGGAGCGCCACCTTAAGGTGGTAGTAACGAATGTGCAGTGATTTTTAAATTTTTGAAAAAATTTAGTTGATTCAAGCTGTATTTTTTGAAAATAAAGTCTGTAAGAAATTGATTCATATACACAAAATGGCCAATGAAGTTAGCGGGATCATGTGAAAATTTTTTAGGTGCAAGCTAAGCCAACAAGCCAAACTACACAACAGGAGAATGGAAATTTAACAGTTTTGGCCACTTTTCTAAGCGCATGCGCAGCGCATAAACACAAAAATGAACATGAATAAACTTTTGCAAATTTTCTAGACCCAAAATTAAAATTTTTCAAATTGCTTATATTTTTGCGCAGATATAGAACCCGAAAGTTGAGTGTGAATAGACACTTTTTACTTTGAAACCGTATATTTCATTTAATAATCGACAAATCATAAAATCGTGCATTTTGGGTCTAGATAATTCACTTTTAATTATTTTTGCCATTTTTCGCATGTTTTTGTTCTTTAAACTTTTCAAAAAGTGGCCAGATTTGAAAGTGCTCAAAAAAGCCAAATTGGTCTACTTTTAACACGTGCCATACAAATCATCCTTACAGTTGTACAATAAGACTTTGTTTAAATGTAGAAAAAAGTAGCGCTTTCTAACGATATAAAAAAGATGCGCTAAAGTTAATTAATTATTGAAAACTAGCCTGTTGAAAAACACTGCACATTCGTTACTACCACCTTAAGGTAGCGCTCAGCAACAAAACTCATGTTTGGCGCTCAGCTCATGCAATAAATAGCAATACCACTTTAATTGTATATCAAAGAGACATCAAAAAACCTATTTACAATACAGTTCAGCACTTTAATGTGAATGTGTCAAATTTTATGACCATGTCGAATTTCCTATTCACACTAATTTTGTTTTTGACCTAGCTTGATGATCTTGGTATCAATAGAAAGATCTTTCAAAAATCTAGAGCTACCTTAACTATTTTTATTAGGGTCTTAGGTCCCCAAAACTCTGCAAAGTTTCAGCGCAATCGGATAAGGCTACGCAAAGTTGCTGGCTCAAAAATTATACTGAGCAGTGCTCAGTACTGTTGTTTTGATACCATTTTGATACTTTTGATATAAATATGACACTTGGGTCTTAATACTTTTGATACCAGTAATATTAAAATTGGTATCGAAAAGTATCATATTTAAATTATCGTATCATATTTAAATTATTTGGTATCATATTTATATCATATTTAAATTTTTTCCAGAGTATCAAATATCAAAAGTATCATATTTAAATTCAAGGTATTGTATTTGTATCATATTTAAATTTTTTCCGAGTATCAAATATCAAAAGTATCATATTTAAATTCAAAGTATTGCATTTATATCATATTTAAGTTTTTTCCGGGTATCAAATATCAAAAGTATCATATTAAATTCAAAGTATTGTATTTATATTATATTTAAATTTTTCAAAGTATCAAAATTATATATTGTATTTAAATTCCAGTAACATAATTAATATCAAAATTTTGATTCCCACGCTTAAAGGCGGCACCTTTTGATGTTTGCGCAGGCTAAGAACGGCGGCATCTTTTAGATCTCCGCCTTTAGCTCCGCCTTCTTTTTGATTGGCTACTGCTCCGTTTCTGTATTTTTAAAGGGCATTGCCAGTCGAGCTGTACCATAAAAACAAAAGAGGTCACCCTTGTGTAAAATTTTAGGCGGAAAAGTATAGGAAAATCAATGAAGGATTTAAATTTTTTAAATTAAATTTATTCATCAATCAATCATATTTAAATTTTTTTCAAGTATCAAATATCAAAACTATCATATTTAAATTCAAAGTATTGTATTTATATCATATTTAAATTTTTTCCAAGTATCAAATATCAAAAGTATTTTATTTAAATTCCAAGTATCATATTTATATCATATTTAAATTATTTTGCGGTATCAAAACAACAGTAAGTGCTCAGTGCTAAATTTCGGCATTGATATCTTTTGCTGCTTCAACCGATTTGGCTAAAATTAGTCATGAAGATAGCCTATCATTGTGCGCAGTTGAACATTCTTTTATTTTTTTAAAATAATGTTCTAGACCATGATACCACTGCTTTTAGTTCTCAGAGACCGACCTCGAAAATACAAAAATTGAAATTTTAACAAATACGCACTAAATAATCAAAAACAAAAATAATGTTCAACTAGAGGAGCGCAAATATGAATCATGATTTTAAGACGAACATGCTATTAGTTATCGCTTGCCAAATATTCACTCACGCGCAGTGCTCTGGCAGTCACGTGACATTATCACGTGATTTAAAATTTTTACACAGGGGTTATTTCATACAATACGAATTACTTATTTAGTAATATTTAAGTTTCATCAACTTTTTGCTGCCCTTTGAGGCAACTCCCAATTCCTGGAGCCCCCCCTTACGCTAGGTAACGCTCAGAATAACCGAATTTGGGCGATAAAATTTTTTGCCAAGTTTTTATTGGTTAACTTAAGTAAAAAAGTTGTTTCAAATTAAATTAGCTTTCATTTGTACATAACATACATATTTTGCTAAACTTAAAAATTCACCAATTTTTCAATGAGAAAAATCTTTAACCCTTTAATGCCCAGAGTATCACTGGCTAGACAGCCTCATTCTGACACCTTCTAGTTTTTTGGACATTGCTCGAGCTACGTGCGTCGCAGAGAGATCGCGAAACCACCATTCGATAGAGAAATGAATGGTAAACAAAACGTAATAGTCGATTATGGGTCTAGGACGCACCGTTTTTGCGTTATAAGCGCTCAAAGTTGAAAATTTTTAAAAATTTGTACCTCATCCTAGGGTATGAACACAGCAACCGTGCGCCTGCCGTAGTTTTTTGGACATTGCTCGAGCTACGTGCGTCGTAGAGAGATCGCCAAACCACCATTCGATAGAGAAATTAATGGTAAACAAAACGTAATCAGTCGATTATGGGTCTAGGACGCACCGTTTTTGCGTTATAAGCGCTCAAAGTTGAGAATTTTTAAAAATTTGTACCTCATCCTAGGGTATGAACACGCAACCGTGCGCCTGCCGTAGTTGAATGCTAGAAATAAACTACATTATCCGCTGTATCTGATGCACATAAAGCAGACTGCCGGAGCTGCATTTAGATTTCGTAATGTGGCCTCAAAGAAAATACTACTTTTGCGATGAAAAAAAGTCAAATTTGCACATTGCTTAAATGAGCATAGGCTTCGCAGTTTGGCAGTAGGACTAAAAATTACCGGCCAAATGCAAAGCCCTACAATTCCCCATAAAAACAGCTAAAAGATCTTGTCACTAGACTAGACTAGTCAAGTTGCATAGCCCTAGATATGATAGTTCATCGTGGGGTATCTCCCATGATCCTTTGGGCATGATAGGGTTATAGCGATATACCAAAAAATTCTATATGGCTTTTAGTACTTTGTAAAACAGTTTTATATAGCGAATTGCTAGTTGCAACTTTTTAAAAAGTCGTATGTGTAGGCAATGGCAAACCCTTCAAAAAAATATTCTAAATACGTTGAGCAACACTGACATAAAATATGCTATTTTTCAACTTAATTTTTTGTTAAATATGTTATGGCTTCTGAAACTTTTCTCAACGGATATTGGTACTAACAAAATAGCTCTATTTTATGGAAAATACGTATGTGTAGGCAAACTGCAGGCTTTTGAAATTGGGCTATATGGTTTATTTTTTGAAGATTACTGTCAGCTGCGAAAACCAATCCTAATGAAACTTTGCACGCAAGTAGAACAGATGCAAATGGAGGTGCCGAACCTCTTAAATTGTTATTATTGTTGTGAATGGCCGGACTGGTGCTGTGTAAGGTTGACATTTACACAATTCGAAATAGTCTCCTTGCATCCAAAATTCACACAATCAACGCGCGCACATCAAAAACACAGTTTGGCAATGCTTATTTCATCATTTTAGCGCCTCTCTTTCGTGTAGAGATCACGTGAGGCACTGGCTTTGCATTGCCATTGCTGACGAAAAAGTGCCACGTGGCAGCAAGCCAAGCCAAGAGCTAAAGTTTCTTCATCATGTTTGCAGAAATTATAAGATCTGCTTTTTATATTCTAAAGTGACACATTGCCAAATTGTTGGAAAATTACACACCCACAGTAGGGCTTTTATAATTGTTATGCAAAACTTGCGGGGACAAAGATATTAGTTTCTAAAATGACTTCGCACTCGCAGTAACTTGCGCTTCCTTCGGTGTAGACCCTTGACTTGGACCAGCAATTAAGTGGCGGTCCGTTTTCTCTCTCTCTGCCAAGAACCAAAAATTATCAAGGGGCACGTGTGGTACGGGTGTTAGGGATTATTTCTGGGGTGCCCACGCGCTCAATTTAGCGACTGAGTTTTTTTTCCGGATTTTAATGATGTTTATGCTCTAAATTATTCCCTCGCTTGTAATTGTTATTTTCTTTCGTTACTTTTCAGTGTCAGTAAATTACTCAACCTTATGCTGTTGTTCTAACCGCAAATTTCTAAGGTTTAGTTAGTAAGATGCTGGCCATAATCGGGCCGTGTAGGCTTTGTGGACTTGCCATCCACCTGTGACGGACCGGACCTGTAAGACTGTAGTCTTTTTCCCGACGACGGATTTGTAAAAATCTAGCTGGAAGCTAGAGGGCGTTACTCTCTGAACTGGGACGTTAAGACGACGGTCAAAATTTTCGCGAGCGCTCCGCGCACTTTTCAATAACTCCATTAGTCCCCCGGCTTAGGGTTTAACATTATTATGGCTTGCCTTTCTATGATAGGCTTTTTATAACATCACTTCTCAATTGGAAAAGCTAAAAATTTGTTAGCACTAAGGCTAAAAATTGACCAAGATGCCACCTTGGAAAAGATATTTGTCTTTAATTGAAGCTATAGCTATTGACTGTTAATTTGGGTTGAGGCACCGATTGAGCTACGTCGTTTCAAAAATTAGTACGAATTTTGAAAATATTCAATTTTTATGCATTTATAAAATTTGGCTAAAAATCTCCTGGACTTTTCAAATTTTGCAGAATACTTGCCCTGGTGTTTGTCTTGATTTCACTTCGGCAAAAAATTCGTACTACAAACAAACAAAAATTTATAGCTATTGATTTAATGGAAGTTACTTATAGTGCTACCTTAGGGAGCGCACCAGGAATAAAGGATTTGGTGCAGGCAATTATGAAAAACAGCTAAAATGACCTGTCAATCTTGAAGAAAAATTGTCCATAACCTGAACTATTTCCAATGTTTTGATGTGTATGTTTCTATAGAGAAAAATTTGAAAAAATTGGACACTTTACATATTTTATTCAACTTTCAACAAATTCAGTAAGAAAGCTCAGCTAACATTAAACCAATTTTCGAGGTTCTGCAAATTATCTTTACTGAAGTTACATCTTGTCATACCTCAAAAATTAAAAAACAACTTTATTGCGTTATGCGCAAAAAACTTGGAAAACCAATCTATAGAAGCATCAAGTTTGGTTCAATATGCTCCCTTTTGAAATTTTTCCATTTGTTCTTTGTCCTTTTGCAAACATTTTGACTACAAATGAAACCCGTCCTTTTGTCTGTTTGGCTGTCCTT
>JASANF010011182.1:0-18128 GCA_030248245.1 Trissonchulus sp. WLG1_4
CGCTTTGAATCTTTTGCATTACACATGTTGCTAAAAAACAGTACCTCAATATTTTGCATACACATTTTGCAGTAACATAACTGTTTGCTGCACGACAGTTTTTAGCTGACCTACTGGTCAGCTTACTTGAAAGTAATTCTTAAAACTTACTGAAGGTTTTGCCGCAGATTGGGCTTGTTTCATTTTGATTAACTTATTTGTTAATAGTTGATTTTGTATTTAGGTATGCGAATTATATAAACCGCTGAACGCCTAGTCACTTGTATTCATTATTGTGGCAGTTGTTGCTGTCTTGTTATTTGCTATTTGTGATGTTATAACTATTTAAATATTAACTAATCAGTCAGATGCCAATAAGTTTCACTGACTGGCGGGACACCTTCTACGACCCCAGGCAGCATTACAAGGATGAATTTCCTCTTTACACCAGAGACGGACGAATTAGACACGTGTATGTTAAATTAAATGCGATCTGTACTTACAGCCGTATGTCCGTTCAGCTGGCAAAATTACGAAATAATCACGCCGCCAGCCCACTTAATAACTTTAGTGCAATAAGATTCTTGCTTAGGTCCAGTCGAGCTACATATTACAGCAAAATGTAAGTGTGAAACTGTGAGTGGACTTCTAGAAGGCACTTTTCAACACTGAACTCAATCGTGTTTCAGTTGCTGATTTATGCAAATGAGGGGGCACATCGTTGAAAATTATCTAATAAATGAGATTACGTTAATGGAGTTTTCTGAATTTTTGAAACACACTTCCATTTTTCTTTTTTCGTGTTATCAAGGTGTTATATTTTGAGCTGTTGCCTTTTGCACGAAGTGTTTTGTGTTTGGTATTGGTAGCATACCCAAGTAATTACCCAGGTACCTACATACAGTAAGGGCGTTGCATACAGCAATAGAATAAAGACAATAGGTCCGCTAACGTTCAACGTTTTGCAATTTCGCAGCAGGTCTAATACCTGCCGGCTGCCAAGCTGTTATTTTTTATGTAATTTTCCAAGAAGCAAGTATATTTTCGGAGGTTTTTAAAACACTTTTACGGGCATAATATTAAAAATTGAGCTACTGATGCTGAGTCGTTGTTTTTTTGCAGTGAACCAAAATACGTTCCGTGGCACAAATATCCGGTCACTAGGATCAGCATTCCCGAAGTGCCGGGAACCGAATTTTTCCTCGACACTCATCGAATCACCGATTTGGAGAAAATGCACGAAAAAGTAAGGCTGGAATAGAACTAGTGACGGCGAACTAGAAAAAGTAGGGCCAAAGTGATACTAAAACAAAAGAGGGTGCGGAGTCTTTCCTTGATAGTAGGTTGCAGCTTGCAAGGAATTACATCCCTATTCAAGATTGAGATTAGCACTAACATTGAGTTTGAACATGTGGGAGAGCAAGTTACTTCTGAAGAAATGTCATTTAGGCTCGATTCATACTTACAGCCGCATGTCCGTTCAGCCTGCAGAATGACGTCACTAGCAGCCTAGTGCAGTGGATTAGCCAGCGCTTGCTCGGGACCATTAGTTTCGTTATACGCTTCGCTTATAGTGGTTATAGTTGTGAGCTAAAGAACGTGTGGTATGTACAGTTGTTCGTACAAACAAGGTGCCAACCTAAATAAGTACCTTGAATAAGTACGTTAATTTTGTAATTCTTGCATTTGTATTTGCATTTTCATTTAGAATTGTATTCTTTTTTTATTGCAGCACGGCGACCACATTTGCTCTCAGCACATCATTGCCAGCAGACTGCACCAGCAAACCAGGATTCGCAATAGAATAGCTAAGACAGACTACGTTTTGGTTTATTTCGAGTAGGTGCGGTGACCATGGCGCATAGCTAGCTAGGTACCTACTAAAATGTTAATTGATTAATTGTATTCATGGAACAAAAAAGGACTTAGTCGATAATGATCACAGTAGGTACGACAAGAACAAACGTTTTTCTTTTAGGATGGAACTTTGTCTTTTTGTGAGTCTTTTTGGTAACGAAGTTTTGTTTTTTGGATTATTAAATTATTTTTTGAATAGTTTCGTTTTTTTAATAAACCTTGGTTCTTTAAGACGAAATTGTCCTTTTTTCATAACGAAAGTTTGTTACCAGTATTGGAAACGCAGGTATTAGCAAGAGTCCATAATAGGAAGAGTATGACACTCTTCCTATTATGCCTACGGGCGTGCGTCCAATGCGGAGCGCGAAGTAGCCCGTGCCCGTTTATGTACGGTTTTGAGGGGGGGTACCCCCCTCAACTGAAGACCCCGTACTCAACTGAAGGGGGATACCCCCTACTCAGTTCGATACCCCGTGATCAACTGAGGGGGGTACCCCCCTTCAACTCAGTACCCCGTCTTCAGTTGAGGGGGGGGTACCCCCCCTCATTTCAATACACTGACAAAGACTTTCGTTGATGTGCTGAAATGAGGGGGGGGGGGAGTAGGTACTCTTCCTATTATGTACTCTTGGTATATATTAAGTAGGTAATTTTTGCAATTATATAGGTTAGGTATGTACCTACTATGTAGAATAGGTATGTCAAGTATGTATGTAGGTACGTTGTTTATGTTGGATACAATCTATGTCAAAAGAGAGCTCAATGTTGAGAGCTCAGTTTGATGTATTGCTTTGTTCTAGATGCTTCAAAGATGACACCAGCTGCTGTGATCTACTGTGCTGCGGTTTCAATCCGCAAACAAGTTTGGTCATGGCTGTCGCGTACGTTAATGCTGTTGTGTCTTAGTTTTGAGACCTTGATAGCTATTTCTGTGGTTGAGATGAGATTCGCATGAGATTGCTATTTTAAGGCAGTTTTGTACGAAGTAGCGGCGGTAGAAAAGCGGCGGTGTCTCATGTTAGGCTCACGTTTCAGCACAGAGCCAAAATGGCAAATTCATGCTATACGTGGTTTTGCACCGAAACGGTTTCCTTGAAATAAATGGAGCCCGCAACGCACAGTCGATTCGTCTAGTTTACCTACTGAACTCCGAAAACCTCAACTCGAGGCATGTCAAAACACCTCTTGATTTTATCAGGGGCGTAGCCAGGATTTTGAAAAGGGGGGTCGCACCTTGTCAACTTTTTTTGCTCACTCAGTGATAGCAATTTTGAAGTTGAAGTGAAGTTTTTCCCGATTTGAGTACTCACACGCGCATGGTAAACGCAAGACCATATTGAGCTATAGGTTGCAGGGGTCTGGGGGCGGTAGCCCCCATAAAAAAATTAGGGATTTTTTTAATTTTTAATCAGAATTTGGCCCAGCGAATACGTATCAGAAAGGAAAATTTAAACAAAAGATGGGATCGTCTGACGTCACATCAGACAGTGTATTACACAAGTAAA
Source organism: Trissonchulus sp. WLG1_4 (assembly GCA_030248245.1). Taxonomy (NCBI): domain Eukaryota; kingdom Metazoa; phylum Nematoda; class Enoplea; order Enoplida; family Ironidae; genus Trissonchulus; species Trissonchulus sp. WLG1_4. The sequence continues at coordinate 3,342 of JASANF010011182.1, forward strand.
TGCAGCATAATCTATGTACTCCTGTAGACATGCATATGATGAAATTGATGATCTCCTTTGATGAAATATAATAACAAGGAATAATAACCACAGAGCAGCAGGGGTCTAGGGGCGGCAGCCCCCAGGAAAAAAATTGGAGAATTTTCGTATTTTTAGATCAAATTTGGTCAATTGGAGACGTATCAGAAAGTTTTTTAGACCGGGCGATAAAAACCAAAAGGGGGACCCTTGTTCACAATTTCTTCAGGTTCGACCAAAAGGGGGGTTCGCGACCCCCGCGACCCCCCCCTGGCTACGCTCTTGGATTTTATGTAAGTAGAAGGTAGTATATTTTCTTGATTTTTATTTATCCAAGTTATGGCACCTCTGGGTACTACAAATCATTAGTCAATCACAAGAACATATTTAATCACAACATTATTCATTAATCAATTTCATTTAACTTTTTTGAAAACTAATGGAAACCAGCTGCCAGCGCAAGTCCAGTGAAAAATCCGAATAAAAATACAAATCCCATTAGCCAACACAAGTCACAAAAATCACTAAAAGTTAGTCTGGCCAAAAAGTCGCGAAGATCGTTCAGTTTTTGTTGTACTTTTGACGGCGCAAGCATCATATTTGCCAAGTCTGTCTGAGAAACCTCTTCTTCCAAAAAAATAACCACTCGATCTTTTACAAATTCATTTTCTTCGCCAGATACAAATGAAACGCTAAAATTGACAAAAATTAATGGATTAGTTGCGAAGTAAGTAGGTAGTAAAAATTAATGTTGTTCATACCTAAGTAAATTGCCAGGGAAAAAATTTGATAAAATCATGATTCCACCCGGGATCGAACCGCGGACCTTCTGCATGTTAGGCAGACGTGATAACCGCTACACCACGGATTCAGTTGATAAAGCAATGTATGTTTGTGCTTTCCAACCGTATATTGTGTGTATTTGGACAAATGAATTACGAAACTTTGTCACATCTTGTAGCTTAGGCGTTGCTGTTTTAATGGTAGCATACGGTTTTATTTTGATGACGGGTTTTAGCGCTGTTTCCAATTTCACGCAGAAATTTTTAATTCAAGTTAAACTTTTTGACAAATTTTTATTTCCAGCTAATGCTTACATCCTAGTACAAACTTCTATTGCCTCTTAAATCAAGCATTATACAATAGGGTTTGGTTCGACCGATTAGCTACTCGAGCTAGAATAGGGAGGACGGTCATGTCATCCTCATCCTACATACTTTTCCCTACGATAATATTAGGTTTTTTGTTTATCGTTGGAGAAATAATATGATTTAAATCTACCGTCTCCCTCTCTCGCGTATGGGTATATTTGAAGTAAAATTATTTGATGTGATTTGATTTGATTGAAGGTGTACCTAGTGTTTGTGACCGGCCGAAAAAAGCCGGCGCCGGCCGGCCGGCCGGCCGGGAAAAGCCGGTCGGCCGGCCGGCTAAAATCACCGGCCAGCCAGCCAAATTCAACCGACTGACAAAATTAGGCCGACATAACAATCCGGCAGGCTAAGTTTATGCCGAAATAACATTCTGGACTGGTTTTATCCTAAAGTTCGGCCGTTCCGGCAGGCCGGCCGTGCGTCTTTCACGGGCCGGCCGGCCGAAGTTCTTTGCCGGCCCGGCCGCCGGCCGCCGGCCGGAGCCGGCCGGCGGCTTTCGCGGCCGGTCACAAACACTAGGTGTACCTACTTTTTGAGATGTGTAACCTACTTCTTACTTTTTGTTCCTTCTAGAGAAGGAACTATTGTTTTGAAATCAACTCTGCATAGTGTAAAAGTAGCAGCCACATGTTATCCAGTGCATATGATTAACACGTAAAGTCAGTATGGGAACCGACTGCTCTTTTTTTGAAGACAGGCTTTAATTTGTTTACTATTTTTAATGAAATAATGGTTAATAATACTTTTGCCTAAGTATTAAGTTGTCATTTTAATAAAATTTTGTGATTTAAAAAACTTTCGCTCCGTAATTTTTCCAACTCGATACATATACTTATCACGTGATCGTCTAGTCTGCTGTTTGTTTTGTACTTCCTTTCTACATAGTCAAAACTAAACAAAACTTATCATCAAACTGGGGTGGTCGAGTGGTCAGAAGCGCTAGTCTAGAATTAGTTGATATAAACTTCGAGGGTTCGACACGCATTCATTGACTTTTTTGCAAAAAATTTACACCGCTTTTGTCAGCAAAAACTGTTTTGACGGGAGATATTCATGTCGAGTAAAAGCGATTGCGTCATTGAAATCACAAGCAGTTGCGGTAATTATGGCATGTGTTTTCGACAAAACTGTTGAATGTATACATAGTGTGTGAGATCAACGGCTAAGCATTGAAACTAAATAAATTAACTGTACTCAGGTATTAGGGCGAAGCTGAATTCTCCTGGGTAAATTAAGCAGAATTTTCACTCAGCGAAGGAACCTTGCCCCCTTTTGGGGCCTGCTTGTTTGAGGTGTAACTTACTTTTCAGTTAAGGATATCACGTCATGCAATCGGACAGCTAGTTGTAAGAGTTTTAAACACTGGTTTGGCTGAACCTGATTCAGTCACGAATTCACAACTCACTTAAACAGTGTGTCCGTTTTAATAGCAGTTCCATTTTTGTATAACTCGTTCCACAATTCGGCGCCAGATTTACTTTCGAAATCTAATCCTGGTGTGGCATACATAGTTTGCAGCAGCAGCTGGATTGTCTCCTTTTCTTTGTCAATACTGACACAGTGCGCCCCCAGGGTCAGAGTTAGCAACCGCCTTTCTGCGGGCAGCACAAAACCGGTTGATTTAGGATCAATCTAAATTTTATATTAATAAAAATAAAAACCGGTTTTATTTGTCACGGGCAAAAGTCTTTAGTCAAGTGCCCCTCGGACACCACTTTTCCTGTGACACCGGTTCTTACTTGTCCTTAAGAAGACAATGATCGGGCCAAGGACAATTTTCGGTCAACTAAGAGGGCATTGACCAAATCGGTCACCTGGAACAACAACCGGCTAACTTCATTTTTTGAAAAAATGGAGTTAAGTAGCTACTTTTGTACAATCGATGATGCTCTATCCAGTGGTGCTAATTTTGTGCGTAAACTTGCATTTTATGCGAAGATAGAGCAGCTTTTCAGTTGGCCGGTTGTTGCACTTTTTTCGTACAAGGTGAATTTGGTGAAATACTATTTAGTTACAGCAGTTAGCGCCATACTTTTTTTGAAACTCATTAGGTACCTTCTATATACCTGTGCTTTTTGTGTTTTTTTATTTTTTTTTTTCTTTGTTTTTTTTTTTTTTTTTTGTGTCTTAGCCACGTAGTTTTTTTGGAACTGCTCAAGGACAAATCGATTGGGACAAAGATAAGGATGAGCATAAACCGGGTTTTAGGGTGGCACATTTTTAAATTTCCCCACTTGCTTCGAGTGAAAATACTTTTGCATTCGCAAGTTTGGCAACATTGCCTACAAAATTCACCACGGAGCACGGACACTTAACGTTTAAACCTCACCTTGAAAGCTTTTGGACAGTTGGACTTTAGTTTATACAGAATCGGTTTAGCAGTGACATTACTGATTTCGATTTCCGTTGCAGTTGGTCGGTCGAATGGGCCCTTGAAAAACACTGTTTGCGCCTTCTCGAGTACTGCCGTTGAAGCCGTTGACCGAGGCGGCATTGTTCCCAACAAATTGTGATCAGAATGTTATTACAGTTAGCTATATACCAGTTAGCAAAATGTCATTACAAACTTTGTGGTGTGAGAATTTGGGCGAGATGTGATCGCAGTTTGGAAGACCGAAAATATATAACTTTTTCTGAGCACACTTGGAGAGAAAATAAATTAATTAATATTATTTTGATTTTGAATAAGAGTAGAAAATATGTTAGGGGTGGATTTATTAAGTAAAATAAGTATAAGTTATAAAGGGTTTTTTTCAGTTATAAGTTTTTATTTTTATTGTGAGAGAGGCCTTTACTACCCGAAATTCGTAGAGCTATGTAAATTTAGCCTCCACTTAAATACCTACCTCTAGCCCCAACCCCCAGGCATATACATGTATCGCACGGTGCAATGCAAATAGTCGTGTTATAATATTCGTATCATGTAGCCTACTCTTAAATGTTAATTATTTTGTTACGATTTAGGTATATATACATTTTGTTGCAGCGTTACCAGTATATTTGTGATCGCTGCAGCCCTGGCTATGTGCCGCCAACTGGTGAAATTTATTCGCAACAAATACGACGATTATATCTTTGGCAGTGCAGCAGCCAAATCTCAGGAAAGTTTGCTCACAAGAATGCTGGTTTATTGCTGCGATACCTGTTTCAAGAAGAGATCCACGCAATATCACGCCGCACCACGGCAAAGACACAGTTCTGGGGGAATAAAATATGCCTTTAGCCAGTCCGCTTTGGCCATTTATAGAGTAAGCCCATACCGTTCAAACTGAAACCGAAAGATCGAATTGGCCAATGGCTGCCGAATAATTGAAAATACAGTTATTGTATTGAAGGTAATAAAAGGCATTATTGTATTAGTGTATATATTGCGGACTTTAAATAAACATTATTATTATTACGCATTTTAGGTCTTTACCTACATCTGTTTATCTGTTTTAGGCTCGTGAAGCAGCACGTGTTATTAGTAAAAATTCCGCAAAGAGGATGAACCGACTGAATCGAAAAGTGTACGCATCGGAATTTGGAACGACAGCTCGCCTCAAAAGCGATCAAAGAGTAATCAGACCCGATCAAAATCGGCATCAGAATCGAGAATTCGATCCATCAATTTTCACAATCACTGGTTCTAGCAGCCGGGTTGGACCTGTTTGCTCTGTGGGAACTATACCGCGCTCAAATCGACGGAACAGTTACATGACTGCGCTCACGTTGGCTCAAAGTGGAGATCCTGTGCTCTTGACGGTCGCTAGAAGCGTATTCGGCATCGCTGAAGCTGAAAATTTTCACTCTACTCTCGTATAATCTCATGCTTTTGTTGACTCTAGTAACTTTATTATATACTTTAATGTTACTACTAGAGTTAGTAGGCTTAATCATAACGGTAGCACAGTAGCAGGCACTCCGTTGACTTCATTACTGAAACGCTTTTGTTATCTTGGCTTAGTGCTTTGTTCAAAATCGATACCAAAGAATAAAAATTGATTAAATTTTTGCCGACTGAATATATTTGCAAAGTGGGGGACCTCAGGGGCCAGGGCTCTGTGTCAGGATTTACATTGTTTCTTTTGTACAGCAACGACATTGCTGAGACAGACAGACAGCTTACTTCAAATAAGAAGTGTGAGACACTCTCGGTGGAATGCATAAAGGCAGTCTTAGCTCAGTATTAGTAAAGCTAAACGCAGTCTAAGGGCAACGTTCTCAGTTCTCACCTATGTAATACCAAGAGTACATAATAGCGTCTCACTCTATATAGAAGAAGAGTGAGACACTCTCCAGCCTGCCTGTGTTCTAGCACAGGCAGATGCGCTGGTCGTTTTCAGGCTACATGTTGACATTCTATGCAACATGTGACTGGCCAATCAGCGCGTAGATTCCCTGCGTAACACACTTTAGTATATAATCGCTGATGCGTTGATAAGCATTAAGATAGAGTTAAAAGCATAATAACTCATTATTTATTCATAGTCTGCTTGCAAAAACATTAAAAAAGGTTTGCAAATACCTCTAGGGATATTTTGGCAAACTTTCAGCGAAATTGATTGAGAAACTTTTGAGATATAAACTTTTCTGAATTTCTTCAAAGTTTCTCAATCAATTTCGCTGAAAGTTTGCCAAAATATCCCCAAAGGTATTTGCAAACCTTTTTTAATGATTTTACACGCAGACTATGAATAAATAATGAGTTATTAGCCTTTATCCCTATCCCGTTTTATGATTGGAGCACGTGCACATGCGTCGGCCAATCAGACAACAGAAGCTCGCTTCTGATTGGCCATTCACATGTTGCATAGAATGTCAACATGTAGCCTGAAAACGACCAGCGCATCTGCCTGTGCTATAACACAGGCAGGCTGGAGAGTGTCTCACTCTTCTTCTATATAGAGTGAGAAGCTATTATGTACTCTTGGTAATACGTGTAGAATTTTTTGTTACGATGTTCTAAATTACTGAAATTGAACGCCTTATACTGGTTTTAACGTAAGACTGCCTTTATGCATTCCACCCTAGAGTTCTGCCACTAGCAATTTTTCCGGGTCGGGCCCGGCCCGGGGCCCGGGGCCGCTACAGGCCCGGCGGGCCGTAGCGGGCCTATCGGCCCGGGCTGGCGCGGCACAGACTTCAGCAAGTGAGAAAACGCATTATGTGTGCGTCTGAGTGTAGTATAAGTGCCTGCGCACTTGTAAAGATCAATATACCTATATATATATATATATGCAATTCAGTCATTGTTCATACGTTGCTGAAGCTCGAGACGGCCCTGAGCTTGCAGATTTCTAGGCCCGGCGGGCCGGCGCACGGCCCGGGGCCCGGAATTTCACGGGCCTGGAGGGCCCCGGGCCGGACCCATTTCTGAAAAATCTCTCCGGGCCGGGGCCCGCTCGCTACAGGCCCGGGCAGAACCACCCTCTACCTAGTACGTTCAACCTACCTCTATTCTAGCGCAGGAAGACGCGCTGGTCGTTTTCGGTTTACATAGCCTAATATGTAACCTGTTTAAATTTTCTTAAACAGGTATGGACATGAAGGCTGTCACAGATAAAAGTGTCCACCCAGAAATTTCACCCCCCGGACAGTTTTATCCGGATACTACCTAATAGTGTGCGGAAGGGAGGGATGATTTTATCAAAAGGGAGACACTTTTATCTGGATAATAGTATCCGCACTCCGCATTGGACACTTTTAGCCGGGTAAAAGTGTCCGGGCAGACAAATTTTAAAGGAAACAGTTTTATTCGCTACAGGCCAAAAGCGAGCTGCTCTTCTGGAGCCGTATTCTCAAAATTACCTGCAGGTAAAGTTAGGCTAACTTTAGTCACAGGTAAAGTGAAGGTAAAGTCGTATTCTCAAACATTGACTAAAGCCAACGTGATAGCTATAGTTACCTTTAATTTTCGGGCCAGGGAACTGCTTTATCTTGTTTCGCAGCTGAAGTCAATGTATTGTGCAAATTTTTAACCTCAACCGTTTACGTTAAACGTGTTTTCAATTTTAACTTTACCTTTACCCACAGAATTAACTTTACCTCCACCTTACCCGTGGGTAAAGTTAGCCTAACTTTACCTACAGGTAATTTTGAGAATACGGTCCCTGACCGAAAGTAGGTGTCGACTTGACTGAAATCCATATTCCAGAACCCATAGCACGAAAACCAAAAGCTAGCATTTTCAAAGTTTTATATTTTTCCATTTTTACATTAAATAAGTAATGCAGAACTAGAAGCAAAATAAGCGTAAATGATTTGTAAATTAGTACAATGTTGAAAAAGTTAGTATCTAGGGTATGGTCAAAAATTACGAATAGGTACCTAACTTGAAGAACACTGTAGAAAAATAGCTAGAAAATAAACTACGTATACATTGTGGGATTGGTTAGCGCAATGTTTGCTATTCTTGGAGCTGTTAAGTGTTAATTCCTAGGGGCCAATTCCTAAAATGGACTTAACGGATTTATTTTAATCGGACTTAACGAGTGGATTTAACAAGCAGCAAAATCCAATTCCTAAAATACCTGATTTAACGGATTTAACTTGTCACGCTGCATATTTTCAATCCGTTTAGTCGGACTTAGCTGAGCACGTTGATGCGCTTAAATCCATTAAATCCGGCATTTTAGGAATTGGATTTTAATTAAATCCGACTATTTTTAATCGGACTTAATTAAGCCCGATCCAATTCCTAAAATACAAGATTTAAAGTGTTCGTAATGCTTCCGTTTTGCTCCCAAGCGTCATTAAGCAAATCGGCCAATCAAAATATGGCTGATATGTGATACCAGGATCAGCCAATTATAAACAAACTTGCCTACTAGTGAAAGAATAGCGCGGGTTTGTGGTGCGTTATTAATTCCATCGTAATTTGTGTCTTTTTCAACATATTTTGCGTGAAAAATTTTAGCTTTTCAATTGTTGTGCTCAGCACTCAACTCAACTGTCCTAAAAGTTTATAAAGACATTTTAATGCGTAGATTATAACACCCTGGCAGTCTAGTGGTTTAGATTTTTGCTTCCCACCCTGCTGATCATAGTTCGAATCCCAGTTCAGAAATTTTGAAAATTTTTTTTGTCGCCTGTAAACGGGATTGATAACCTTTTTAAGATGCTTTAAACAAAATACAGCTGAACCACTAGTTTTATACACTATTTATTAGGGTTGATTCATACTTACAGTCGTGTAATATGTCCGTTTAGCCAACCAAATTCCGCAATAATCACGCCACAATTTGATCTTAAACACTATTAATTTTGACGGCTGAACGGACAAAGGTAAGAATTATAGGTTTTTCAGCGGGAGTTTGGACGCAACAATTCACAAAATCATATAAAAAATGGCGTTTCGAAAACCCTTCTGTTAGTTAACGGTTAAATCTAATTTATATTTTTTTAGATGTTGAGTACTTATAATAGGCATCAAAAACCACCAAACTCTTTGAAAATGAAAAAATGCTGAATTCAGAAGTAGCGAGTGTGTGTGTTTTTGCTTAATAATAACCAATATTTAGAGTATAACTAAAAAATAAAATGTCAAAACTTATGCAGTTGAAAAGCCCAATTTATGCGCTTTCATTTGACATATTGATCGTCCAAATCGATTAAGGTAGTCTAAAGTTATAAGGAAATAAGTGAGACGCACCCTGCCTTTAAATCCATTAAATCCGCGTAACGTTACGCGGATTTAAAATGCTACAATTTGCATGTAGTTTTTTAAAATTGAATATTAAGCATCTAAATAAATCCATTTTTGGAATTGGATTTTTGCTCCTCAGCGGACTTGATTAAGTCCAGCAGCACGTTTAATCCGAAAGTATTTTAGGAATTGAAACGGATTAAAAACTTAAATCCGGTGGTAATTTTAGGATCGGATCGGACTAAAATAAGTCCGTTTAGTCCGTCTGAAACTTTGAATCCGATAAATCCGAAATCCAATTCCTGAAATTCCGGATTTAATTAAGTCTAATCCGTCAAGTCCATTTTAGGAATTGGCCCGTAACTTCGAGAAGCACTATTCTAATTCTTAATGTTTGTGAAATGACAATCCATTTCAAGCTTATGCTAATCCTATTCTTGAGCCATTCCGCTTTGGTGCAATCAACTGTGCACGAATTCTTGAACAGGTAGGTAAGGTAGGCCAAAACGGTCGAACGCATCTGCCTGCGCTTGAAGACACAACAAGCAGCCTGAAGAAGTGTCCTCACTCTTCTTCCAGAATAATCAGACATATATTGTACTGTTGGTTCTGCTATAATGGGTATAAAAACGTAATGCTGTTCTTTCTGGCTGAAAATTAAAAAAAAAAATTAGAACTTAAGCTTTGAAAAAGACCTGGCAGCAAAAGTAGAAATCTTGAGCTTATGCAGTTTCTAAAAGTTTAACATTTCATTTACACTACAAATTTAAAGCAGTAATTTATTAGTGACAAACATTATTTACAAATATACCTGAACAGAGTTTGTGGCCAGTTAAACATTTACCATTTGACCATTTAACATTTGAAAAGCCTGTTTTATACTCGTTTTAACCGCCAAGGACGGAACAAGGTTAATTTCGGTCAGCCATTGTGAAGCATTGACAAAATTCATTTCATTTACGACAAAAACATTCTTGGAACTTATTAAGGACAAAACGATAGGAACAAAGGATAAGAACGAGTATGAAATGAACGAGGTATTGATTTTCAACAAATAAAACGATTCAGCAAAGACGTAGTATTACCTAACCTTATATGAAACCAGGTCACTGAGTGATTATGAAGTTTAAGTTACGAGACTTCGGGTGGAATTCAGAAGAAGGGTGATTAGCGACTGATTAATTTAATTAGTCACTTAAGTAGTCTTAACACCAAACCCCTTGTTTATCTTACTTAGTATTCCAGAAAATTCCTGAAAAATAAATGCTTGTTTTTTCTTAATCCCTGATGAACTTAATCACCCTTTTAGAAAATTCAGCCTTTAAATCTCTGTTAAATTATTCGTACAAAAAATAAATTTGTCTAGTTCTCATATTTTAGGCGAAAATATTGTCTCGTTAATGTTTAGCCCTCTGAATAAGAACACAATCAATTATAAATAAATTGTTTAAAGCAAAAGTTTTTTTAGATCCTAAATCACTCCAGTTGCCAAAATCTTTAGGTACTCAAAATTAAAAAAATCCGTTATCAGTTAGCGTTTAACAGAAAAGTCCTTAACTAGAGTTCAGTTACAATTAGAATGGAAATGCCAGTAAAAATTATATACAATACATCAACATACAGGCAATTTAGTTTCATTATTATATACCGAGTTCGTTGGTACGGTATTATAGAAATCGTTGGTTTTTCGGCATCCTGAAGGCGGAAAGTGATCCAACGAGCAAGTGGTTTGTGTTAAATTCTTTGCCGTTCCGTTGATTCAACAGGGCTTGAGATTTAAAGCCAGTGAAGATTTCGATATAACGGGACTAGCGATGGTCAGTCGGCTGGATCCCCCTAGCTTTTTGCCGTGAAAGAAGGGAAATAGAACTAGACCGACTTAGGCCCGCCTGGTCTCTAGGGCGCCCAACGGGCCTCCGCTAAACGGGAGCTATCGAATGGCCGACTCGCAATGGAACGCTTAATGGGGGTCCTAAAGGCAGGGCATCGATCAACTCGTCTCCTAACGAATTGTTGAGCACATAAACGTACGGACCCAAGGCCACAAAGAAGAAGCCCAGAACGTGACAGACCAGGCAAGCTTTTAGGTTCGACAGAGAGCGGACTAAGCCGAATTCGGTCAAAATGACGATAATAAACAGTGAAAACCAGCATATAAAAAGAATATAGCTACTATGATGATCAACAGGTAAAAACCGTTCTCCGCTTAACTACTGGTCGCTTTTTCTTTGCGGTGTTAGTCGGTTACTTAGTTGAAAACTTATCAACTCCTCGCCGCCATAGTTTCATCTGAATATATGAACAGAAGCAGGGGATGATAATCATGAGTGGTATCAGAAACTGTATGCAAATCACAGTTAGACTAAGGTATTGTCTCCAGAGGTTAGCGGTGGCTTCGGGAAACACCAGTCGACAGCGGGTTTCGATTTTATTGTCCAATAAATCCTCTAAACTTCTCATTTCAGAGTCAACTTTATTGAATATAAAATAGGGAGAGGCAACCGCTAAGGCGACCATCCAAACGGAAATGGCTATGAAATGGGCCGACATAAGACGAAGTCTTCGCGTGACGCTGAAAGTAGAAATGTGACGATCAATAGCCACTACTGCCATCAAATGAAATGACGCAGTCACCGGTGACGTAACAATGCGGACGAACTTAAGCCGACAGAGCAGATCGCCGAACTGCCAGGGCACTTGGAAAATATAACGAGTAAAATGTTGGCATGCTGACCACGATGAACAAAATATTGGCCAAACTCAATATGAATTATATGAAAAATATCGTGATACAGTGACCAACTTTTTGCCGCGCGCCACGACGAAGCAAAAAGTGGCATTGCCGAACGAGCGAGAAATGGCTCGATATGGAATAGACCACCAGCAGAAACGAAGCTGGTTTGATTAGGTTTTCTGGCACTGAATTGGTATAGGTGAAATTAGATTTAGCAGGGAGGTTGTACGGTCGCGTGATATTGGACGCCAGTGACGTTGATGTCTTTAGCTTTGTTTGGGGCCATGGCTTGTAGAATGGCTTTGTGTAGTCCGAAAATTCAAAAGTTGATCACTGAAACAAAAAAGATACGACATTATGAACCGAATTTAGTTACTCAAATGTAGAGTCAGTCATGATTAAGGGCTCATGTTTGAGAAATAGCAATGCAGAATGCAGTGTTTACAACAGGGAATCAAAACTTAAACGCTATTCCTTATTTCACTGATAATGATTTCAGAATAAATCAGCTTCTCATAGCAAATCTTCATTCTAACGAGTCTAATGGTGCGCACCGATGCGACAGTTAAGTTAGATAAGAAAGCTTTGCTAGCTGGTAATCGTTCTCAACCTAAGGATTACTTCTTTATACGTCAATTGCAACACATTTCAACAACATAGATTCTGAGACTTTTGATTAAACCTTGTTAGCAATTAGTCGTTAATAGTTAGCTTAGTTAAAGCGAAGGTGTGTTCACAACATTCTGTAGCAAATCCAAGTGGGAAACCGAGCAGCACTTTTATATGAGCAAAATACGTTGGCTAAAAGTTCAACATGCCGTAGAGACTCATAGCTTATGTTCTTTGAGACGTGATAAAAAAACGAATTTTGTAATTATGTAAAAAGCAAAATCTGTGGTCTGCGGCGTAAACAATTCAAGAAGGACATGGTATTTCTTTTTTCATAAATTATGCTGCTTTATGAAAAACTATACTGCTTCAAATTTATGCAAAAATTTTGTTAAATAATAACATAGCAATATGCTGAAAAGCAAAACTTAGATATATTGAAATAAAAATAAGCACAGTAATCTTGAGCATTGAGAAATAAAATCCAATTCGCATTATACCACCTACAGGTTTGAACGCTGGGTACAGAATATGTATTTCAACTTTGAAAGTGCAATTTAGAGATTATTTGCTTACGCTGCTTGAATAACTCATTATTTCATGTGAAAATGCAAAACAAGTAAATTTGCAAAACGGTCAGAGACTTCCTTTTTTTAATTATGGTTAATCATGAATTTGAAAAACGGTCTGCACCGTCCTTCTTTTAAATATGGTTAATCATGCAAATGATTTCAAAATGCTAGCTTAGCTCGCTTGAAAACAATTACTAAATTTTGTCAAACCTGCATGAAAGCGCAATTTAAGCTTAAAATATTCGGCTGATAGACAAATTTCGGATTCAATCCAACAAGAAATTGACTCAGCCGTGTTATCTGAGCACAGAAGCAGAAAGGAAACTGGTTTCTTGGTTAGAGAACCGTAACAGTATCTCTTGGAACGTTAAGCCAATTTATATGTAAGACAATTGGGGGCTTCTCAGCAGGAATGTCACAAGATCTGGACGGAAGTCTCAAAAATGTATTGTTTTTTTAAAAAAATAACACAGTATATAATTGAATAAAAGTTTAGGAGATGTGTTTAATACATTAGGTGTCGTTTATAATAACTCCGCAGATGCCAAGTTAAACAGCAAGAAAATTTTGGCCAGAACCTATGCTTTTGATTATAATTTAGATAACTCCTTCAGTAAGCCACCTTTTAGAATAAAAATCGCACCACGCAACACGAAACGTTCGTCAAAAATGAGTTTTTGATAAGACTGACTTGATTTAAACCTTCCACTTTGACAGGATCGGTCGGATTAAGCTGCGCTCATTTCTGATGTCAAAAGCAGTCTTATCACAAACAAAGCGGAGATATCTAGTAAATGGAACGACGCCTTACTAATTGCTCTAGAAGTAACTAACATAAAGGGGTCTATGACATGTGCAGAATACGTGCATGTTTATAAATAACGTGTAAGTATTCGAGTTCCAATCGTGTCTTAGCGAAGAACAATGCTAGATTTCTCGAAGTGCATAAAAATCTACTCAAAACTAACGCATTTTTCCAAACGTAGGCGTCATATTTTGAAGGTATGCAATACGCATCAAGAGGACTGCAAATAGCGTAGCAGCACTTCATTGCGCATGCGCATAGCGAAAATACTTTCTTCTCGATCAGCTTTCAAGGCGCTTTTTACGCGGCGGCCTCAGCCGCCGCGTATATACTATAATACAGGACGTTGATTTACATGTATCTGTCTTGGCAGTGTTGATTTACACTGCACAATTAGGTAGGTCAGAGAAAAACATTAAATGTGTGTGGTGTGTGTATGTTTGCGATCATGCTGTGTGTGTGGTTATGTACATGGGCTACAGCGTTTGTCCATAGCCAATACATGACAATATGTAAGTATACCTAATGGTGAATCTTCCTGTATTAAACTGTGCTGTAACAACAGTAGCTAGTGTAAAGTGTAATGCGTATGCGATCGTAATACACGGCCAGCATACTGGCTACTGTAAACTGATAATCCGGTGATAGAACATTTTTTCTGTGCGTCTGTCACGATTCAAAATTGTTATAACGAAATCAGTTTCAACAATGTTTTATAGACTGTTTATCAGCACGTCAGAACCGTAAAGGATGGACTTGAAATTACGTCGGCAACTGCTCCGTGCAGCGGTTAGCGATGTCATTGCGCTGTACATCCAACCGTACACGACTGGCTGATGCTTTACATGTAGCCTACACATAATCTTTATAGTGTAGGTATAGCTTTTAGGATAGCAAAAGTTCCAGGTTCTCCTATGCTGTAATATATATGTTAGAATACAATTAATTGATTCGTCAAAATATTATTACACTTCAACACATTGATAACTTCACACGTATGCTGCTGAGCGACATTGCGGCGGACCTTGACACGCAGGACCTTGACACGCAATTTTTACCTAACTTTAAACCGCAGATTGACCGGACAAAACTGTCGTGTGCATGTCAAGGACACACGATAGGTAGACAAGCTAGAAATTGATATTAAAATTAAAAATCTTTGCTCCAAAAATTTTTGATGCCGCGTTTTATATTCGAAGAATATCCTCAGCAGTGCAACGAAGTCTTATCAAAATTAATTTAACTCTACTCGCGAAACGTGCTTGTTA
>JASANF010011183.1:0-27579 GCA_030248245.1 Trissonchulus sp. WLG1_4
TATCATTTCTCTTTTTTGCCGAAAAATTTATATAGTATAGTAAGGTAATAAATATTGTAATAATTATTATTATTATTCTCCGGACACTAATTTGAAACAGGTTTTTCTCAGCCCCCCCTGGTCGGATTGGTCCCAAACTTTGGTGGAGGGATCTCTACCATTAGTACTTGCACCCCCCAACTTTATGGACTCGTGGCCCCTCGGGGGCCCGCGTCACGTGACCTTGAAGGGAAAATGAACGAAACCTGTTGGGGTTATGTTTCAGCCATTAGTATAAAAGGGTGTAAAAGATGGGTTTCAGATGTCCAATTTTCGAAATTTGGATTTGGACGTCCCTAGGGGTAATTTGGGCCCCGGAAGACGAATCCGAGGTCCATTTTCGTCTAGGACCTCTCGGGACCCTTCCATGGCCCCCCCTAGGGCACCCTGCCCAAGGGGTCCCCAGGGGTCAAATTTTCGAAATTGGGATTTTGACGTCCCTAGGGGTAATTTGGGCCCCGGAACACGAATCCGAGGTCCATTTTCGTCTACGACCCCTCGGGACCCTTCCATGACCCCCCTAGGGCACCCTGCCCAGGGGGTCCCCAGGGGTCAAATTTTCGAAATTGGGATTTTGACGTCCCTAGGGGTAATTTGGGCCCCGGAACACGAATCCGAGGTCCATTTTCGTCTACGACCCCTCGGGACCCTTCCATGACCCCCTTAGGGCACCCTGCCCAGGGGGTCCCCAGGGGTCAAATTTTCGAAATTGGGATTTTGACGTCCCTAGGGGTAATTTGGCCCCCTGAACACGAATCCGAGGTCCATATTTGTCTAGAACGCTCGTGGTCCCCGCCAAGCCCCCCTCCCTAGGGTACTATGCCCCAGGGTGCCAAAGGGGTCAAATTTTCGAAATTGAGATTTTGATGTTTCTAGGAGTAATTTGAGCTTCTGAACACAAACAGAGGGTCATCTGCCTAGAATAGAGGGTCCTCTGCTTAGAATAGAGGGTCCTTTACCCACTGTCGGCAACCCGTTGATGTCAACCGACTTGTTTCCAATTAAAACTTGGAAGCTCACGTTGACAGCAAAGCTTTAGTGACGCATGTGGGGGTTTAGGCAAGGTTCACACAGACTTTTTACTTTTGCAAAAGTGTAATTCACACAGGCTTACTTTTTACTTAAGGAAGATCGCATTCAATTGGCTGGCTTTGGCGCACTTGTATGTCAAAAAGTAAACCTAACCAATAAAAATGAAGCTCAATACGCGGAGCTTCTGTTAGAGCATTGTGATTGGCTAGATTGCAAAAGTAAAAAGTAGAACGCGCTTCTACTTTTACTTTTGGCCAAAAGTAAAAAGTAAAACGCACGTTCTGTATGGAATGAAAATTTTACCTTTGGCCCAAAAGTAAAAAGTAAAAAGTACGTCTGTGAGAACCGGGCCTTAAACTAACTAACAACGAGCAAAATAAAAACGCTTGTAAAGCTACTTGAATAGATGACACGTGAACTTCAACTACATATAAATATCGAGACTGAGCAGCTAATAAGCCCGACACAGGCCGAAGTGTATATTATATAGGTTGAAAGGTTGACTACACAGTTTAACACGGGGGGGTATGGGGGGGGGGGGTCCGGGACCCCCCCAGATTTTTGACTTTGGTACAAGGGCAAGCGAAATTCGGTATAATGGCAAGAAAATTTTGAGCCAAGGTACAAGGGATGGAAGATTTTTGCCGCGGTTTAAGGCCAAAGGCAAGAACGATTGTAACCATGGTAGATGGTATATACAATGATAGTAAAAATTCTGAACTTTTATAAGGACAAAGGCAATAAAAAGCTTAGCTATAAGTAGTATAGGAGTAGTAGTATAGGTGCAAGCAGTACGGCTATATTGCAATGGCAATATATACAAATTTTGAGTTTGACCAAGGGAACAAGTGTAAGACATCTTGAGAAGTCTGGTACAGGGGCCAGGGCAGAAGGTGAAGGACCCAGAGACTTTGTCCGCGGCCTGAATGGTCCGGGCCGGTCTAGGCCTGAAAATGCTCCTAACGGGCCCTGCTGAGCCACGGGCCAAAAAAATAGGCCCGTGCAGGCCTCTAGTTTGAATCTAAATCAGCCCTCTTAAATCTATGCAAGTCTATTCGCGCGAACAATTTGTCAGCGGTTGTTTTTTGTAGATGTCAATATGACATATAAGAATTTGTTAAGCGCGAAGAATAATCTGCAGCGGACATGCAGAAACTTTTTGGTGTTTCATCTCAATCGCGCATCGTGACAGCGACTACCAATGTACTCATAAGTCATAAACTTAATGAGTGCTATTCCGGCACTGACCAACGAGATAAGGTGAAGTGTTTATTTTTTGTGTGCATCTGGCTTAGACATTTAGTTATGCAATCGAAAAGTAAATAAGCACAAAACTGTCGCGGTTAGGCGCACCAATAGTGACATATGAATTTGCTCATTCGAACGAGCATAACGTCACATGTAACATAAAGCAATTTATAAAGTTTGATGAAGCTTAATTATTGAAGCTACTGACGGAAATTTTTTTTGCACAAATTTCGTACCAGATAAGTACCCCATGCAATGCACCTACTAGTGTTGTTTTTGGCCCGCCAAAAATTCCGGCCGGTAACAAACACTAGCACCTACACGTTTCATAATCGAAACAACGGTGGAAAATGACTTTGACTTGATTAAGCATGAAATTTAGTCGGTTTATTGCTGACTAATCCTTCATTCAACGTTATTTATTCTGTGCACTAAAGGTTGTTGACTCAATTGCTCCACACATTTTTTACATTCTATATTCAAATATAGTTAGTGTGTAATGTTATGCAGTTCATTTGGCCAAAGTTCGGGTTCGGGTTCGGGTGGTTCGGGTACGAATGGTTCGGGTACGTTTCGAAAAAAATCCCAACACTACTAATATATATATATATATATATATATATATATATATATATATATAATATATATATGCAAAAAAACATGACGAATACAGCAAAAAAAGCAAATAGACAAACATACCATTATTGTTCGAGGATGATTCTTCCTCCTTCGGGTGCACCATCGCTCGGTCGAATTAATGTTGGCAGAATTTATCACTGCCCACTGTAACAGAAAAAAACTAATTATTAATATAGTTATGTTTGCCTAAACACAGCGACATTGTTTTTGTAAGTGGGTGGCTTCAAAATTCAGTGTATTTTCGGTCGGTTAGGGGGAAACTCAACGCGCGGGGCTTGAGGCGCCCGCCCCCACAAGCCTGCAAATATCTGGATTTCGCGAAATATATATTTGTTGCATTGCGACAGACACTTTTCGACATCCAGCTGGAGCATTTCTCTTTCGCCTAAGGGTCCTATGCACCCCCTGGAAACGCCCCTGAACGAGAAAGGCATGACAGCATACATGTACACGGGGTCTCGGTCTGGGGGGGGGGGGGGCTTGCCCCAAAATTTTCGAAATTTTTGGAGGGGGCTTGTCCGGGGGCTTGGGCGCACAAAAACGCAAAAATTTCGAATTTTGCCAAAAAAGGGGAAATTTTGTCAAAATTTGGCTATTTTTGGAAATCTTTCCGCTTTTTGCTCATTTTAAAAATTTAAAGCATTTTACAGCGATCTGGGGCAAGTTTTGAGTGTTCGGGCACCTTTCTTTCAGCATCACGGAGGGCGGCTTGTCCTCGTGGGTCAAATCTGTGGGGGGGGGGGCTTGTCCCGGTATCTCAAATCTGGGGGGTCTTCCCCCCCCAGACCCCCCCCATGTACATCTGTGCATGACAGCATACATGTAACGGGGTCAAAATTTTGGGGGCGCCTCTCCGGCCAAATTTTGGGGACCCTCCCCCCCAGATCGACTAAAAACACCCTAAATTTTGCAAAATTTCATAAAAATTTCGCAAAAAAGTGCCATTTTTTCAAAATTTTGCTCAAATTTAGGGGACCCTCCCCCCCGGGTCCTCGATTTGGGGGGGGGGGGTCCCCCCCATCCCCCCCCTCATACATGTATGCATGACAGAGAATTTGAATGAGTCTCATCGGGCCGTGGGACCACCTCATCCTAATGAGCGTGGCGTACCCACTACTCAGAGAGGTGGTCCGGGGGGTCAGCGTCAGACTGAAGCGGGGGGGGAATTATTTTCGATTCTAATTCGCTTCCTACCCAATCTTTTAATAAAAATATGAAACCCCCATCGTCAGCCATGCCCCCAATCTGATCTATAGCCTCCAAAATAGCTGTCGCCCCTTTTAATTTCATAAAAATCTAGAGTGAAATTATTGGTGTTAAAACCCTTAGGGGTCGAATAAGTCGGAAAAACGGCATTTTTTCGAGTAATGATCCGGAGTCCCCCTATATCCCCCTAACCGAGGGATGGTCAAAATTGAACGCTCTTTCGAATAGGCTAGGTTAGAAGTTTGTAGGATGTAAGCTTTAGCTGGAAATCAAACTGCCCAAAAATTGTACTTTACATGAAATTTGTTGCGCAAAATTGGATTTAGTCAAAAATACTGAATCAAATAAAAACCTGCTGCTACCATTGAAAGAGCAACTTTTGTGCTACTGAATGCTGAAAAAATTTTGTAAATCGGTTCAGGCTTTGAAAAGTTACAGAACTTTTTCTGACGCCACCAGGACCAGGCTGATTGAAGCGTTACAGCACAAGTACGGTTCAGTACAAACTCCGGGCTATAGCTGCAAACTTTTTTAAAATATAAAGCTAGTTAGGGTTTTTAGTGTGGTAAAGTTATTCCTGATGGTTCCTAGCAGGTTTTTGCTTTAATTTAGACCTCAGGCTTAGGCTTAGTGCTTAGGCTTAGCGCTTAGGTTTCGGCTTAATGCTTAAGCTTAGGCTCAGGCTTAGTAGGTGGGTCAGCAAAGGCATAGCCTTAGTTGGTTGCATCAAATAAAAGGAGCCTCGCTACTGTGGAATCATGAATAAAGCTGTACTTTTAAACCGAATTTGACTGCTAGTGTCGGGAAGGCGATTAATGAAACTTGAAAACTACTGGTATATGTATGTGAATGTTAGACTTAGTTTTGAACCTGGCTTAACAATATCAGATTATAATATACAGTAAACATACAATGACAGTAAAAAGTTCCAATTTTGCGATTGCTGTTCAATATATGGTAGCAGAGCGGTGTGTTTTTTAACCGCTTTCCGATGGATTTGGTTCTTCACAAGAAGTTGGCGTTGGCAAAAATTGCTCTCCATGATGTCGTTAAGTCTGCTGAGAACATTCTACTTGCTTCCGTAACTTTGGCTGATGATTTATTGACTATTCTTGAGAATCTTGACTGTTGCCTTATTAACTTGGAATCCAATCTACGCTCTTTTCGTGCTATTTCGGAGGACATTACCCGGCAAGAAATAACTGTTGGCCTAGACTCGTCGGCTATTTCGGCGGAACTAGAAACAAACTCTGATTTCGCGTTATTTGTTGACGGATTAAAGTCCAAGCTCTTGGCGCGAAAGGGTCAGATAGAAAGACTACTCGGCCCTGGGGAGGCGCCAACAGCTACACAGGCTGCGAGTGCGGAACTGATAGAATTGGAAAAGCAACGTTTAAGTTTAGAAAAAGAAAGATTGGAACTAGAAAGATCTCGCCGCGTTGATCCTTCAGCCGGTGTCTCAAGCGTAAATGTTTCCAATGTGTCCTCCAAATTGCCGAAGCTTGATATTATTCAATTTGGAGGTGATATGATGTCCTGGCCAGAGTTTTGGCAATCTTTCGAGGTTGTGGTCCACAAAAACACTAGACTCTCGGACATAGAAAAGTTTGGATACCTAAAAGCTAAACTCACAGGTGATGCTCATGTGCCATAGCGGGTCTACAGCAAACGACTGAGAACTATTCGGAGGCTGTGAGACGGCTTCACGAAATATTCGGCGACCCTCAAACCATAATAGACGCCCACTATGCGGCCATATTTCGACACCTGGAAATTTCACTTCGAGCATACGAGTAATGTATGATAATTTAGAAAAACATTCACGCTCTTTATCTGCGTTAGGTGAGGATGTTAATCATCGCCATTTTGTGTCTATGCTGAAATCTAAGCTTCCATCACATGTCCTTACTAGACTCGAGGAACAAAACGATGGAAAAGCTTGGACTGTCGATTCGCTGCGTGACAATTTGCGAAAATTTATTGTTGCGCGCGAATCCGCTGACCGACAACGAGACACTAACAAGTTTACTTCGTTTGACAACCGCAAAAACAGAACGCACCAGGAGGCTCAGAATGCCCGATTTCGTCGGTTCAAGCATACGGCACAAACGCTAGTGAGCAGTGGTCAACCGACCAATTTTAAAACTTATAAACCGAACTGTGTCTATTGTAAAGCGGAACACTGCAGCGATGCGTGTATGCTATTTCGAACCGTAGATGCCCGCAAAAAGTTTCTTCGCAAAAAGGGATGTTGCTAAAAAGAAAAACTGCAAAAAGCGCCATTTTTCAAGTATGGAAATCTGTAGTTGACTGAGGTTGTCGGCTGTCGCGGATCACTTTGCCTGGGAGGGGGTTGAGTGGAAGTTTATAGTTGAATTCACACCATGGTCAGGTGGATTTTACGAAAGGCTTATTGGAATGGTAAAGACCGCACTGCGTAAAACTATTGGTTGACGTCTATTGACACTACCTCAGTTGTGTACACTTGTGGCTGAAGCCGAATCTGTTATTAATACCCGACTACTTACGTACCTTGAAGACGTTCCCCCTGGAAACCAAACTGTAACAACTCCAGCGCATTTTTTAACCTTAAACCCGAAAATTGCATTTCCCCCTTTTAAACCAGTTGAATCAGATCCCGATTGTATATTGAGAGATAATGTTCTGACAAACCGTTCAGCAGACTTAGTGAACTCGTAGAGAAAAGGTAATGAATATTTAGATCAGTTTTGGAAAGTTTGGCGAAATGACTACTTGAACGGACTTTGCGAAAGAACACAGTTCAAGCATAAAGGGCACAGAATTAAAGCCAAGTTGAATCCTGTCAAAGGTAGTATAGTCCTGGTTAAAGACTTAAAGATCATCTAGCTAGAGCCCTGTGGCGTTATGGAAAAATAGTGGCGTTGCGGCATAGCGATGGGCCAGGTCCGAGCAGCCACTATTCGTCTTCAAAATAGGCGCTTTATTACTCGTCCTGTTAATAATGCAACTCAGAAAGAACAAAGCATAGTGATCAGAATACTAACTAAAAAGTCTGACAGCTTAAAATTATGTATACCCTAACTGTATTATTTGCCGCCGGAGTGTCGCGAAGGCGATTAATGAAACTTGAAAACTACTAGTATATATGTACATGTTAGACTTTACAAGTTTTGAACCTGGCTTAAGGTGGTAGTGTCGCCAAAGCAGTTTTGCTCATAGGCTGCAAAATGAGAACTTTTTGATTTGAAATTGTACGCTCACTGAGAAACTACTGAAATGCCACATGGTGTCAAATAAATACTGCCAGACACTAGACTACCAATCAGTGGCGTATCCAGGATTTCGCAAAGGGGGGGGCTGCGACCGGGGGGGGGGGTGCGGAGCAACTGTGAGCCACCACCGATCAAAAGGGGTCTGGCGGGGACGGCAACCCTCGGACCTTTTTTGAGTTTGTAATTGTAACCATCGATAAACTACAATAGTGAATCTGCAGCAAGCACTTAACTTTGCGGGGGTCTGGGGGCGGCAGCCCCCAGAAGTTGAAGCTTCTTTGAGATTTTAACCATCGAAATTGCATTGAAAATTGCACTTTTTACATGAAATAAAGAAATGTAGTGGATCTACAGCTAGCATTTAGCAATGCGGGGGTCTGGGGGCGGCAACCCCCAGAAGTTTTAGCTTTTTTGAGGTTTTAACCATCTACATTGTACTGACAACTGCACTTTTGACATAAAATAAACAAAAATATATAATTTTAAAATATTAAACATTAATATTTAAGCCCATCGATCAAAAAATAGGCCCAAGGGCCTATGATGACCTATGTACGTTATATATAGTCGAGCGGGGAACAAAAGTTACGTCCATTTGGCGTAAAAGCCCGTTGTGTACAGCTGCGTACATATGTAAGAGTTGGAGTGAATATTTTTGTGCTATGGGCCAGCGTAGGCTATTTTATGGCTGCGTTCAAAAATTGGGGTTTTGCGATGATTTATCGTTGCAATGCAATATGCTTTTGCCAGGTGGCTTTTTCTGATCCGTCGTCAAGAACGACCGTTTCTGATGTGTGTTGCAATTTTAGGGTTGAAAATTGACACACGAGACGCGGATACACTTGCCGTTAGCAGATCATTATTCAAAGTTCCAAATGGTCGACTTTGGCTAATTTTATTATACAGAACAGTGGCGGATCCAGGGGGGGGGGGCCCACGGGCCCCGGGCCCCCCCCCTTTGGCTCTGGGGCCCCCCCCTTTGCCAAAGAGGGCCCATAGAAAAAAATTTCCGATACCTCTCCAATTGACCGAATTTGGCCTAAAAATCAAAAATTTCCCCAATTTTTTTTCTAGGGGCTGCCGCCCCCAGACCCCTGCAATCCTGTGCTCCATATTTTTTGCCTTTGTGTTCTATTAAAGCCTGTTTATGTGTATATGGGTGCATTGTACACTATTTATTTGCTTAAGACACTGTTTAATGTATCCTTTTAGATGTCTTATCGCAGCAAAAATGACATTTTTAATGATTTTGCAAAAATGATTTTGCAACAACTGTTGCTTAGAAATGCTGTTTCATTGGAAATGTTATTTCAAAACTCCAAAAAAGGTCCAACCTCTGGGGCTGGGGGCAGCCGCCCCCATTCCCCTGCAAGCCCCTGCAAGCAACCACTCGTCCACTCTGATTTTTACAAAAGTGTCGCTTAGAATTGCTTCTTGAATGGAAATTTTATTTCAAAATTCCAAGCAGCCCCCCCAGACCCCCGCAACCACTTTGATTTTTTACCATAAGTATTGCTTAGAATTGCTTTGTCAATGCAAATTTTATTTTAAAATTCCAAAAAAGCTCCAGCTTCTGGGGGCTGCCGCCCCCAGACACAGGAAAACCATTTGTTCAAAACTAGTCCAAAACTAGTTCAAAACGCTGACAATTTTGGACTAGTTTTGAACGTGCGCGTTTTGTTCAAAACCAGTTCAAAAGTTTTTGAACTCGTTTTGAACAAATTCGGCAGCCAGCGTGCAGATTTTAAACTCGTTTTGAACGTTCAAAACGGGTTCAAAATTAGTTTAAAATGTTTTAGACTATTTTTGAACTAATTTTGAACATTTTTTCTAGCTGCTGCATTAGTGTTCTATTTTTTTCTTTATTGCTGCATGAGTGTTCTATGTTTTATCCATTGCTGTGTAACGGTTACATAAGTATATTCAAGTCCTTTTTATTTTACTGTTCTATTATTATTATCTGATCGAAGTAAGTCATTCATTCATTCATTCATTCATTCATTCATTCATTATTTTGCCACTTTGTTTCAGGATAGGTTGCGTGTTGCGTCGAGTCTTGTATTGCATATATAATTTGTGTATATTATATATACATATACTGTTCAATATTTAGCGTTGAATGGCTCGTAATCGTTCAACTTCAACGTTATAATTTCCTCATACTATATATACTTGTTACGAGTAACTTATTTCATGTTTTTATATGTGGCTATATAATTGATGAATACTTTCTCTGTCATTTTGTTTGATTGTTTATAGTGGTGTGGGAAAAAACCCTACGCGTTTTACGGGGAAAAAACCCTAGTGCTTCCTGGCCGAGCCTGTAGACATAGGCCCTTTTTGAGTATGTAGCTGAAAAGTGCATCCAAAACTGACTTACCACACCAATTTTTGTGCAGTTCTGAGGCCTGTAGCATTTTTTATGAAATATCAAAATTTCGCCTGTTGAAAATTTTCAGTGACAAAATTTTCCAAATTTTTGACTTGCCCATAATTTTTCACCAAAAACACTTTTGGCGAACGCCGTTTGCATTTTTCAAGAGAGTTACCTTTCCTCTATACTTCTGAAGCTCAAAAACCGTGAAAAACGTTGTGGTTGACCTGTGGCTGTTCAAAGTTTGTGCGGGAAAAAAACCCTATTGCGGGGAAAAAACCCTATTTTGCTTGGTGACAATTTTTGGCTAAACTCACCAATTGTTGCTACAAAAGTTGATTCGTCTGGGCTAAAAACATGCGTAGACTTCATTGAAGCCGTTTATTCGGCCGAAAAACGTCGTTTTTTGTCGTTTTGGCCCATACCCCTACACCCCTTACGAAGCCTGTTTTGGTGATGTTTCACAAAATTTGGCATTTTTTGCAATATTTAGGTTTTGCTGCTGTGCACCACTTAAATCCAAGAATGATAGACGCGGGCGGTGTTTGTCCACCGTTTCTAACGTAATAAGAGCAAAAATCTGTTTTTAATGCTTTTCAAATTTCAATACGGAAAAAATGCATTTGGGCAGAAGTCATTTCTGCCAAAAAGGGTCGATTTTTGAAGAATCATTGTGAGTCACATGGGTGTCGGAGAAACGATTTTTTAGTCCATACTGCAGCCTAAGAGTTGTAGAACATGATGAAATTGTGTTTATACCCACTGCTAATAGAACAACTAGAAAAGTTTTTTCCCCGCATTAGGGTTTTTTTCCCGCATAGTTTTTTTCCCCGGAGGTTTCGAGATTCATTACTCAGAAGCGTGAGTAGTTAGACTCTATTTTATTAGTGCAACAGTTAGGCGAAAGATGCCCGTTATAACAGCCGCGAGCATTGATGGATCCGATTTACGTGGAGCACTGGACGACCCGAAAAGTTGAAAATAGGGTTTTTTTCCCGCACCACTATATATATAAGTTATTAACTGCGGAGTGCGTATTACTGTATTTTTAGTTATTATATACCTGTAATTTGTATTAGTTATTAGCGGTGTCACTGGAAATATTGCCCCCCTGACAATTTTGTCCCCATCCGGGAATTTTAACGAGAAAACTGCTAACGAGACCACATAGCACCGTGATACAATACAGCATGCTTAGATGACAGTACGTGGGTAAACATCAATCCTCACGAGTCACGACTGTTCATGACAGGCTGCACTGGTAACCTGCGGCCGGGGGTGGACTCACTCTTTGTCGTCCTTGTGGTGCAATTTGTTCTAAGTAAATTCTTTTACAAGAGTCCCACCGTATGGTTTTTATTACCCGGTCGAAACAATTTCCGAAACGTCTCCGATTGATCAAATTTTGCCTAAACACCCATAATCTCAAATTTTTTGACTGGGGCGGCCGCCCCCTGACTCCTGCAACTCTCATTTCCTGAAAGGGGGCACAATTAAAGCAAAGGGGACAAAATTTCCTGATGGGGGACAAAATTTCCTGATGGGGGACAAGATTTCCTTGGCAAACTGCAGGCGGACAAGACTTCATTGAAAAAGAAGGGGGCCAAGATTCCTGGAAGGGGGACGTGATTTTGTAATTGTAAGTAATTGTAGGGGGGGACAATTTTTTGAAAGGGCTACAAGATTTCTTAAAGGGCGGATAGGATATCCTGCCAGCGGAAAAAGATTTCTCAAGTGACACCAGAATTTAAAAAAAAAGTAGTCGGGGCTTGAAGGACATGAAGTTTTTGCAAACTTTTATTTGTTCGGCGATTTTTTCATACTTTGACATTTTTTGACATATTCGTTCGTTCAAATTAAACGTTCGTTTTTTTAACTCGTTTAACAAAAAATCCGTCCTGTGTATTGTTACTTGTTAGGGAAGTTTATGGGGGATGGGTTGGGGAGCGCACAAAAGTAACGATAAAACACGATATAACAGGCGAAAAAATGTTGGGTTAAATGCAGTTGGGGGGGGGGAATAGTGGACCTATTTTTTTTAGTAGAGCACCTTGGGGGAAGTTTTTTTGCTTCAAGAACCCCTATTTCATTTTTTGGATTTTCTGAGATATGACCCCCCTAAATCTGAACCCTCAGTGACAGACGTTTTCGCAATTTTTTTCCGAAGTCCTTGTTGTTTCCGTTCTAAGCGTGTCTAAATGGTGTCAGATTATTGTTTACAATTTTTTAGAATCAAAACAAAGGCTCTTTGACCGGGTTCCTGCCGAAAAATTGGCCAAATTCGCCAGAAACGTCCAATTTTTGACCGAATTCAAACTTGGCCTTAATTTAGGCTTGGGCTTAGGCCTAGGCTTAGGGCTTAGACTTAGTATGGGGCTTAGGCTGAGGCTTAGTATCAGGCTTAGGCTTAGGCTTAGGTTCAGGCTTAGGCTTAGGCTCAGGCTTAGGCAATAAAAAATCGAAATTTTCAGAAAAAATCCTGCCAGCTTAGCCTAGAGAATCCTGCCAACTAAGCCTAGACGATGCCTTAAAACATCATAACGCACTCAAAACTATCCAAAACGAAAGTTTATAGCCATTTTTGGCTTCGAACTTTGGCCTACGTTCACTTCCAAAAACACTGAAAATGCAATTTTCAAGGGGTCATAGCTCAGAAAATCTAAAATTGTGGATAGGGGTTCTATTACAAAAAATGCTTCCCTCAGGTGCTCTACTCCGAAAAATAGGTCCACTATTTCCCCCCCCCCAACTGCACTTGATCCAAAATGTTTTTATACGTATATCATTACGTATCGCGTCACTAATACTTGATTGAACAAAAACGTACAGAAAAACTACAACAGAACGAAAGCGCTACAGCTTCAGGTAGTCACCTCAACGTCGTTTCGGAAAAAAGTTCGGTCTATGGGTGGCACTCTATTTGAAACGGAGAGAGGACAACAGACAAAGTGCCCTCCCTCCCACCCCAACTAAAAATGTATCAGATACACTATACGGCCGTACCTAGATCCTAAATACTGAAAAATTGTTCAAAATTAGTTTAAAACGCGTTCAAAACGAGTCCAAAATTCCAGCCTGCAAGCGAGCGCTGAAAAGCAAAACGTTCAAAACTAGTTTAAAAAACGTTCAAAAGCCGTTCAAAACCAGTCCAAAACGAGTTCAAAATTAGTCAGCGTGTGTTTAAAACGCGTCCAAAACTAGTTTAAAACGAGTTCAAATTCCGTTCAAAAGGAGTTCAAATTTCATTCAAACTTGCGCTGGAAATATTTTGAACCCGTTTTGAACTAGTTTTGAATGAGTTTAAATCCAGTTCAAAAACGTTCAAAACCAGTCCAAAAATATTCAAATAACGTTCAAAAAACATTCAAAACGAGTCCAAAGTTGCTTGTCTAAATTTCGTCCAAAAAATTTTGAACCAGTTTTGAACATTTTTTAAACTAGTTTTGAACAGAAAATCCTTCCTGTGAGACCCCTGCAACCACTTTGATTTTTTACAATAAGTATTGCTTAGAATTGCTTTGTCAATGCAAATTTTATTTTAAAATTCCAAAAAAGCTCCAGCTTCTGGGGGCTGCCGCCCCCAGACCCCTGCAACCACTTTGATTTTTTACAATAAGTATTACTTAGAATTGCTTTGTCAATGCAAATTTTATTTTAAAATTCTAAAAAAGCTCCAGCTTTTGGGGGCTGCCGCCCCCAGACCCCTGCAATTGCTATGACTTTAGGACGTGTTGCTCTTTTTCAGTGCAAATTCACCGTCTAAATTCTACAAAGCTAAACCCCTGCAGTCTGGCGCGCCCTGTTAGTTTGCTACATTGTGTGCGCGTTTCACCCCCCCCCCCCGCTTCCCCCGGTCGTCGACCATCAGTACAGCCCCTTCTTCGCGAAGTCCTGGATACGCTACTGCTATGCAATGTGTAAAATAACACAAAAACATAACAATCGACACTACTAAAAAAACGCCTCGCAAAATTTTTTTCACGCTCGCTACCCCCCCCCCCCCCCGGTCGACACCCAAGGTGGGGCCCCCCCCTTTGAGAATTCCTGGATCCGCGCCTGATACAGAAACTATAAATTGGCCGAAAATTGCTAATATGTGTCGTTTTTAGCGTTAAAATAGCAATTAAATGCATTTTTAACGTTTTAAAACAAAGAAAACGCATCCCCCCTCCCCGAAATTTTTTGTGGCTACGCCACTGCAGATTGGTGTAATAATGCTTCAAAAATTAAAATTAACAAAAAGTGAAATCGTAAAAAAATATGTATGCAAAAAATACAAACAAAAAAATACAAACATGTATGCAGCAAAGCAAAAATTAGTATTCTTTGTATTTAATTTTGTATTTTTTACCCTATCTAACATACATGTATGAGGGGGGGGGATGGGGGGGACCCCCCCCAAAATCGAGGACCCGGGGGGAGGGTCCCCAAAACTTGGGCAAAATTTTGAAAAAATGGCACTTTTTAGCGAAATTTTTGCAAAATTTAGGGTATTTTTGGTCGATCTAGGGGGAGGGTCCCCAAAATTTGGCTGGAGAGGCCCTCCAAAATTTTGACCCCGTTACATGTATGCTATCTAACTATACAAACATGTGAGATATTAATCAATTAGCACAGAATATGATAATAGACCTGGCATATATATAGGCATGCACAAAGAAAAAAGGTATCTAAGCCGAAAAAACATCAACAGAATGGCAAAAACTTGGAGATTTTTTAAATTTTGAAGGTAGAATTTGTCAATTGTGGAGGTATCAGAAACACTTTTGTCAGCTTTTGAAGTTTCGAAAAGGGGGGGGCTGCGACCCTCTAAGGGGGGGGGGGGGGCTCAAATCGCTAAGGGGGGGGGCTGCACCCCACCCAGCCCCCCCCCCTAAATACGCCACTGCTACCAATATCTACCAATATTTTTAACCAATCACCATTTGTGAGCCAGACATCACACAATAGAGACATAAAAGTTCAAAAAATCAAGCCAGATATCAGATTGGCCAGCTTGTGAAGTACATGTAATGTTTTGACGCACCATTTTTTGCCACAAATAAGAAAAATAAAAAATGAAGCTTCGTTTTTCTTTTGATTTCAAAATAAGTGTCTAAATTTTTTACAATTTATCATTATTGCTGTCAGTACCTTACAGGTTACGCACAGTTTCACA
The DNA here is from genome assembly GCA_030248245.1 of Trissonchulus sp. WLG1_4. Classification (NCBI taxonomy): domain Eukaryota; kingdom Metazoa; phylum Nematoda; class Enoplea; order Enoplida; family Ironidae; genus Trissonchulus; species Trissonchulus sp. WLG1_4. Next base: position 14,951 of record JASANF010011183.1, read on the forward strand.
GTTCAAACAGGCATTACTCCACAACGACTCAAGCAATTTGCACTTTCCGACTTTGCGACTTCACTGCTAACTGTATGCTGCATCAATTTTTCTCAAACTTGGCAAAAATATTTGCCTTAAGGGGGCGCTCCGGGAATCAAGGATTTGGGCCGTATTTTTTAAAAACAGCCAAAATTACCTATCATTCTTGAAGAAAAGTTGCCCAAAATACTATTTCTGATGTTTCGACGTGCATATCTCCATAGCAAAAAAATTGGAAAAAATTGGACAATTTACTGATTTTATTCGACTTTTACACAAATTCAGCAAGTAAGCCAGTGCATCAACGCTTTTTGAGGTTTTGCAAACAGACGATACGTAGATTCTATTAGTCGTAATGAAAAATTAAAACAATTTTATTGCGTTCTGTGCAAAAAAATCGCACAAGAAACCATTTTCAGAAGCAGCAGACTCAAATATAGGCAGTGTGAATACAAAACCGATTTTTCGGCATTCGATTATAAAATGCTGGTAAAATATTTTTCTACAAAATTTTGCACAATTATAGCCTTAGGCTTTGCGCAGTTGAACAATATTTTAGTTTTTTAAAATAATGCTTAGAAATTTTTTTATATGAATTTTATTGCCAGGAGTTCGACTTCGAAAACACATAAATGACATTTTTTATCCAAACCTAACATAAATGTTAAAAACCAAAATAATGTTCAACTAGAGAAGCACATAAGCTACATTTTGGTATACAAAGTGTGACTATACGCAAAGTATAAGCAGAGTTATCGTTTGCCGAAAATTCACTCACGTTTGGTGCTCTGGGAGTCACGTGACATGATCACGTGATTTGAAATTTTGCCTCCAGTGTTCTTTTGTGCCATACTACATATATGTATAGTAAAGTTTGACATTTTCCAATTTTTTTGCCAATTTTCGATGTAACCCCCGATTCCCGGAGCGCCCCCTTAAGAAATATTTTTAGAATATATAAAGAACAATGTATCTTTCACTGAAAAAGTTTTATCGACTGCTTTCGCGACACTACCCCCTTAAGGTGGCGCTCAGGGGAACCGACTTTGGCGTTTAATTTTTTTCAGCGACATTTTTGACCATAATGTCTTGAAGGAAAATTGTTCAGAATGAAAAGAGCTTTCATTTGATGTGCATATTGCGATAAAATTTTTTTTAATATTTTTTGGACGATTTTGTAGCGGCAGCATAACAATTTTTGTTTTAATATAAACTGATTACTCATATCACTGAAATACGCGGTTTCTTAGCTTTAAAATGATGTATTAAACATAAGAATACGTTAAAGCTTTGCTGAGTTATTTAGCCGGGAAAATAGCAAATAAAAAATGAAAAACCTAAAAAGCTGATAAATCTTCGAAAATGTAAAATTTTTGATTTAATTTCTTAAAAAATTGAGTATGGCTTTTGGTAACTTTTTCAACGGAACTATGCAGGCCTAGGAAAGGTCTAATTTTTTAAAAAGTGAAACGTGTGGGCAAACCTCACATTTTTGCGCAGCGAAGTCGACTACTTTTTTTTGACCTAGCTCCCTGCTGCCAATTGGGATCGAGTTGAAATTTTGCACATTGAAAGAAAGAATATAAATGCAGACGTCGAATTTTTTCGATTTTAAATTTTTGGCTCTCAGCACTTTTTGTAGCCGCTCAAACACAACTGATTTTGGAAAAATCGATTTTTTGAAAAATCAATAATCGGAATCGAAAATCGAAGACATTTGACGTCTAGATTTTTGAAAGATCTTTTTAACGATACCAAGATTGTCAAAATCGGTTGAAGTTTCGCTGAGCTAGGTCAAAAACAAAATTAGTGTGAATAGAAAATTCGACATGGTCATAAAATTTGACACATTCACATTAAAGTGCTGAACTGTATTGTAAAAAGGTTTTTTTGAAGTCTCTTTGATGTACAATTAAAGTGGTATTGCTACTTATTGCAAGAGCTTAGCGCCGAACATGAGTTTTGTTGCTGAGGGGGCGTTTGTTATTTGTTGTTACCTTAAGGGGGCGCTCCGGGAATCGGGGGTTACATCAAAAATTGGCGAAAAAGTTGTCAAATGTCAAACTTTACTACACATATATGTAGTATGGCACAAAAGAACCCTGGAGGCAAAATTTCAAATCACGTGATTATGTCACATGACTCCCACGGCACCAAACGTGAGTGAATTTTCGGCAAACGATAACTCTGCTTATACTTTGCGTATAGTCACACTTTATATACCAAAATGTTGCTTATGTGCTTCTCTAGTTGAACATTATTTTGGTTTTTAACATTTATGTCGGGTTTGGATAAAAAATGTCATTATGTGTTTTCGAAGTCGAACTCTGAGCAATAAAATTCATATAAAAAAATTCTAAGCTTTATTTTAAAAAACTAAAAAATTGTTCAACTGCGCAGAGCCTAAGGCTATAATTGTGCAAAATTTTGTGGAAAAATATCTTACTAGCATTTTATAATCGAATGCCGAAAAATTGGTTTTGTATTCACACAGCCCATATTTGAGTCTGCTGCTTCTGAAAATGGTTTCTTGTGCGATTTTATTGCACAAAACGCAATAAAATTGTTTTAATTTTCCATTTCGACTAATAAAACCTACGTATCGTCTGTTTGCAAAACCTCAAAAAGCGTTGATGCACTGGCTTACTTGCTGAATTTGTGTAAAAGTCGAATAAAATCAGTAAATTGTCCAATTTTTTCCAAATTTTTTGCGATGGAGATATGCACGTCAAAACATCAGAAATAGTATTTTTGGCAACTTTCCTTCAAGAATGATAGGTCATTTTGGCTGTTTTTAAAAAATACGGCCCAAATCCTTGATTCCCCGAGCGCCCCCTTAACAATATCAGATTATAATATACAGTAAACATACGATGACAGTAAAAAGTTCCAATTTTGCGATTGCTGTTCAATATAGTTAGTGCCAGCTTGGTGCTGAGCATCAGTGACGTTTTCAGATCGTGTTTATGGTCAGAGGCAGACCGTGAGCTCCAAAAAGGGGGGGGATACGGCATAAACTTTTTTACCTTATTTGACCTTTACTACGTTCTTAAGGGGGCGCTCCGGGAATCAAGGATTTGGGCCGTATTTTTTAAAAAACAGCCAAAATGACCTATCATTCTTGAAGAAAAATTGCCCAAAATACTGTTTCTGATGTTTTGACAAGCATATCTCCATAGCAAAAAATTTGGAAAAAATTGGACAATTTCCTGATTTACATTCGACAAATTCAGCAAATAAGCCAGTGCATCAACGCTTTTTGAGGTTTTTCAAACGGTCGTTCGCCGCTAGGCCGAATCACCGCTAGGCCGAATCGCCACTAGGCCGAAACATCGCCATTAGGCCGAATCGTTGCTAGGCCGAATCGCCGTTAGGCCGAAAATGTGTTTGCAGAGCATACACAGAAAGTATTTAAAACAGGACATATTACCCGTACAGTGGAAATACAATGCACTGACTGTATTGTCATACCATGCATGCTGAATGCTGCTGATGGTAAAAGACTGTACAGTTTTGAAAATTGTACTTAATAAGTTTGTATTCATTTGTATTTCTTTTCGGCCTAACGGCGATGCGGCATTCCGGCGATTCGGCCTAACGGCGATTTTTCGGCCTAGTGGCGACTGGCGATTCGGCCTAGCGGTGATTCGGCTTAGCGGTGACACGCCTTTCAAACAAACGATACGTAAATTTTATTAGTCGTAATAAAAATTAAAACAATTTTATTGCGTTCTGTGCAAAAAAATCTCACAAGAAATCATTGTCAGAAGCAGCAGACTCAAATAGCTGTGTGAATACAAAACCAATTTTTCGATTGATTATAAAATGCGATTATAAAATGCTGGTAAGATGTTTTTCTACAAAATTTTGCACTAGAAAATTTTGCACTATAAAAATTATAGTCTTAGGCTCTGCGCAGCTGAACAATTTTTTAGTTTTTAAAAATAAAGCTTAGAAATTTTTTATATGAATTTTATTGCTCAGAGTTCGACTTCGAAAACACATAATGACATTTTTTATCCAATTCCGACATAAATGTTAAAAACCAAAATAATGTTCAACTAGAGAAGCACATATACAACTGTGACTATACACAAAGTATAAGCAAGTATAAGCAGAGTTATCGTTTGCCGAAAATTCACTCACGTTTGCTGCTCTGGGAGTCACGTGACATGATCACATGATTTGAAATTTTGCCTCCAGTGTTCCTTTGTGCCAGACTACATATGTATATGTAAAGTAAAGTTTGACATTTGCCAACTTTTTTGCCAATTTTCGATGTAACCCCCGATTCCCGGAGCGCCCCCTTAAGGTGGCGCTTCGAGAATTTGTTTTTTGACGAATTATTTTTTCAGGAGCAAAATCGACATATAGTTCTTGAAGAAAAGTTGTTCGGAATGTGTGGCGCTCCGAGAATTTGCACGTACTTCAAAAATCGTAAATTCTTACTTTCATGGTTATATTGGAATTTAGCAAGGTGCGCGGTATCAAATCGAGCAATTTTGTAAAAGGATTTGACTCAATTCACTTTTTGTGTCTGTCACGTGACTTGCAAATACCCTATTCACAGGGCACACATAACTCAATTCAAACTCTATCAATTTAGACAATTTATAGCTCGTTTGAAAGGTTTTCAAACTTCTGGGATGCTAAATTTTTTTGTGAATTTCGTTTTAAATTTTTTGTTATAACGATTTTTAACTTTTCATGCAACTTGAACAACAAGTATCTAGCTTCAAAGTCCATTTATTAAAAAAATAAAAATTAGGCAGTTTTTTTGATTATTCTTATATATTGTGTCAAAATTTTATGTCTCAACTCATAACATGCGATTTGGAATCTGTGCCCTTTGGCGAAAAACCTTGGTTTTTAATTGAAATATTGCTTGGCTTGCTGCATGTTTTTTATTTTTCAGTGCGAATGGCTTGATTTGACAGACGTTTGCTTCAATTATGTTTGTTTGTTTGTCTTTATCAAAAAGGAAAGTAATTTATTTTTACTTCGATTTTTGCGCACTTTTTTCTAGTATGGTCATATTAGAAAAATATTCACAAAAACGCAAATTTCAGATTTTGGATTTTTTCCAAAATTTTTCCATTTTGAGTTACACACATCAATCGACTCCTGAACACCTTCTGAACAACTTTTCTTCAAGAACTTTCAGTGTAATTTAACACTGTAATTCTAGGTGACACACGCACAAACTTACTTGAGCTAAAGTAAAACATGCATACAGACGAATTTCTTGCACAGTTTAGTGTTATAACGCCAAAATCAAAATTAAAGACCTGTTGTGCTGTGGCACAACAGGAAAAAGACTCTACTTTTTTTCTGGGACGACAAGTGCGAAATTGCATTTCAAGCTTTGAAAAGCGCTATTGCCGAAGATTGCCTGATTTCTCGAAACCGTTTGTCGTGACTACCGACGCATCGGGTATAGGCATTGGAGTGACGTTGGCTCAAAATTATCCTGAGTGTCCCCGCGTGATCGCCTATGCCAGTCGCAAGTTGTCGCCAGCTGTGCAAAACTATTACACAGTAGAGCAAGAGGCCTTGGCAGTTCTTTGGGCATTGGAAAAGTATAACCCGTACGTTTATGGCCAAGATTGCACGCTGTTCACTGACCATGACCCTTTGGTCTATATTCGGTCAAATGCCAAACTCAACAGTCGACTTGTACGTTGGGCCTTGCCGTTGAGTGAATATCCGGAAATAACAATTCGACATGAACCAGGCACACAAAATATAGTAGCAGACGCTTTATCTAGGAACCCGCCTGAACTTGCTTTGGTTGCAGAGGCACCGAGTGATTTTTCAACTTTTGTAGTTTCTGCGCTTGCAGCCGCTGAATTTTCTCCATTTATCTCTGCTGAAGAACTTCGAGAAGCCCAAATACTGGACCCATTTGCATCTTGCATTATTGCTGATCTTTGTTCTCACAGGCACATGTACCAAATGCAGAATGGGCTGTTATACAAGCGGTCTAGGCGCTCATCACTTACACTCACTTAAAATGCAGTTTCTGACTTCATGCATGATGATCCGATTTCCGGTCACTTAGGTTTTGATAAAACTTATGGATGTATGCAACCGCGTTTTTTTGGACCTCCATGAGACGCGATGTTGAAGACTGGTGTCGGTCTTGTGAAGTTTGTCAGGAACAAATGGATGTAGGGTATCAAGGCAAAAGCCCATTAATAACTATTTCTAGTTCAGAACCGTTTGAACGTGTTGGTGTCGACCTATTAGGTCCATTCGGGCCAACGTCGAAACAAAATCAATACATGCTTGTTTTTGCTGACTATTTTACCAAATGGGTAAAAGTTTTTCAAATCCGACGTGCCGATTCCAGCCTGATAGCAAAAATTTTTGTTGAGGAAATTGTTTCTCGTTATGGATGCCCAAAAGTTCTATTATTAGCCAATGGCATTGTGTTCGTATCTCGGCTCATAAAAACTGTTGCTAAACTTCTGCGACGCCGCAATTGAGTCAGCTGTTTACCATCCACAAGGCAATGGTTTGACTGAGCGATTTATTCGTACGTTAAAGACTATGCTGCAGTCTTACGGAAGATGAAAAGCAAAAGATTGGGATCGTTATCTCCCTTATGTTTTATTGGCCTACCGGACCAGTGCACAGTCGACAACCAAATTTTCACCTTTTGAGCTTATGTTTGGAAGGCGTGTTCGCTTACTTGTAGACATATCTTTACAAAGTAACGACCTAACCTTTCCAACAAATAGCACCAAACAAACGCGTGTTTACTATAACCAATTCCGCAAGGGTTTGCAACTAAATCATGATCGGGAAGTAACAAATGAAACTAACTCCAAGGAGCGTCAGAAGTTTAACTACGACCGTGGAACGCATGAGGTTTCTTTTTTGACAAGCCAACGTGTCCTATTGCGTTGTAATCCTCGGCGGGCCGGTCAGTCGAAGTGGCGAAGCGGGTATGTAGTCATAAAACCGTTGTCGGCTGTAACGTGCCTCATAGGCAAATCTAGTGGTAAATTTTACCCTTTACGAAGCGATCACTAATAAATTTAATTTGTGTATATTTTGTTGTTATATTAAAAAAAACTACTGCGTCAGCTAGCTGTGTATTTAGGACACCTATATTGTCAGGGGTTACTGTCCACAGTGCATGTATGGTTGTCTTGTTCCAGGAAGACCATGCTAACGGCGTCGTCACGTTTTTTGGCCCAACCACCTGTTTCTCGAATACATATGTACCGCTCTCCTAATTTTTTGTTCACTATTATGGGTGAAACTTTTGTGGCTTCTGAGTTGGCCTACACCTTTCTGAAGACTTTTCTTTTCGAAGATGATATTGCCTGGAGTGAAATCTTGCAAATGGATAATCCATTTTCTGCAAAATCTCGGGCTAAAGATTTTCGTATCAATAACTTTAAGGCGACCAAGTGAAGGATAGCGTCCGTTCCCTTAATTCTTGGAATTCTTGTGGCAAAGTTTCGCCAAAGTGAAAGCCTTCTCAGCGAGCTTTTGGCTACTGCAGGAAAACGTTTAATTGAAGCTAGCCCAACTGATGGCCGCTGGGGAGCGCAGCTGGATCGAAATGCACTAAAAACGTTTACTGGGCATTTGCCTGGATTGAATATACAAGGCCAATGCCTACAGGTAGTAAGAGACTTTTTCAAAGGTACCTACTTCTTTCCACCCGCGCTGATAGTTTGTGATTCTCTTGGACGAACTCTTTCATTGAGTCCTTATTTTCACACCGTATGTGTACCTGGAGCCTAAGTGCGAACTTTGTTGAAAATTGCGTGTGCAGCTACACACGCTGGATACCATATGGCTGCATTCTTCTACGCGGAACCAACAATATGCCAGTAGATCCCCTTTGCCAAGCTCCTGGTGGCGATTTGGAGCCCCGCAAAGCGAAAGACGTTGTCAGACAGTTTGAATTTGGTCTAAATAGGTTTGTGCTTGAAAGAATGTGTGCTTTATGCTTTATGCAAAGTTTGTGCTTTATGCTGTCATGCTTGTGTGTGAAATATTTCCACGTCATTGCAACAGCACCAAAGGATTGCGCTTAAGTTGTATGGAAGGTAGGATCCGTACAGTCAGTCACAAGTTGGAAGCGTTGTGCATCAGTAAGCAAAAATTCAAACTGATAAAATGTCACTATGAGTTCCCAGATTTTAACCTGTACACTGCTGACGGTTTATATTTAAACCTTGTAGGAGCTGGGAAAATAAAAAATTTATTAGAACTCGAAGTTCAAAACAAATAATCGGGGGATTCTGACCCCAGCTCATGGAGTTTATATATGTTCCTATGCGTGTTGTGGAAAATTGTGATTGAAAAATTTTAGTATGTAGTAATATTTATTAATTTTAGTATTTCGTTGCACTTCGTGTGAGTTAAATTCAGGTCGTAAACTCGGTTGCACTGTAAATAAACTAATTTGCTAAATAACACTGACCTCACAAACTTTTATGGATGCTTCTCTGTCGCTGTATTGTGTTTTTTAAAGTTTATTTTGCAACTGACTTTTTATTCGTACGACGTCACGTGTCTGACACTGACAGGGATCTCTGTCCCCAGTTACTGTGTCTTACTTGTGTGGCTATGTACTATTTTTTTCAACGGAGGGGAAATGTAAAACTGCCTAGGTTTGATTGTGACTAAAACGGTGTTCTTTGTGTAGAACTAAAAAGTTGTAATGTTGATTACTTCTTGAATTTGACCAGTTTTGATTTTGATATACAGACCTTTTTCTAAAACTGCAATAAAGCTGTCTACGCTTTGTGTTCAGTGACGCTGTCTTACACTAGTTTTGAAAGAAAAAAGAAAATTCACGTTTGTTATTTAGATTTTGCCAAAGCTTTTGATCCAGTATCGCACCCTAAGCTCATACAAAAGTTGGCCGTTTTTGGTATTTGAGGACTACTGGTTAGCCTGGTTGGAGGCTTTTCTTAAAAATAGATATCAGTTCGTCTCTATTCAAGGTTGTACTTCTAACCCAACCAATGTAGTCAGTGGTGTCCCGCAGGGTACTTTACTAGGTCTTGTTTTATTCACTATTTTTGTTAACGATTTAATTGAATCTGTTCAGAATGCCAGTATAGTTATGTATGCCAATGATGCGAAACTGTTTATCGAAACTGATGATGATGTAGCATCACCACTATTGCAAGATGATCTACAGAGGACCTATGAATGGTCTGTTGCTCGGCAACTTTCGCTTGCCACCAATAAGGGTTCTGTATTTGTGCCCGGAGCATTGGTAGATCCTCCGTTGTATCGCATGGGTGGTCATGATCTGGTAGTAACTAATACAGTTTCGAATCTTGACACACTTATTAGTGCAAATTTTAAATTTTCAAATCGTTGTTAGATAATGGCAAACAAAGCTATGTTTGTTGCTTCTCGTATTTTGCGCTCTTTTTTAAATCGTGACCGCATCTTATTTGATTACGTTGTTTAATGTTAATGTTTTTGTTAGACCGATAGTAGAGTATTGTACTGAAGTTTGGAACCCGTATCCGCTAAGTGATATTGATGCTATCGTTCGCGTTCAGAGAAGTTTCACCAAGCGTTTGCCTCGTCTCTGGCACGAAGCCTACACTACTAGGTTGACTATTTTAGGTTTAACAAGCCCAATTTGCTGCGAAAGCATTCAGTAAGCATCAAGCATTTATTTTTAAGTACATTGGCCATAGGCTAATGTAAACCTGTTGGACCAGCTACAGCATTAACTCACATACTTACTTGATTTATTTTCCATACAAAACGTCTTCTTTAGCAACCAATTTAGCAAAGTTTGTCCAAAGTGCACAATGGGTACGGGGTCAAGCAAGACGTAAAATAAGTTATTGCTGACAATCAGTTAATAGCTAATCGACTTGACCTGTATTGCGTGACAAACAGTTAATAGCTAATCGACTTGAGTTGTATTGCGTAAAATTTAAAATAAGTCTCCGGCTGGGCTCGATCCAGCAAAATGTTGGTTACGAAACCAATGCACTAGTACTCTGCGCCACGGAGACCACAGCGAAAGTTCGTTTAGTATTTTAGGTACCAGTATTTTAACGCTGTGGAGAGTGGACCTGGCAAAACTTTTTACAAAATTTTTCAATTTTATCCTAGATTTTTCGATTTTGCAAATAAGGATTTATGCGCCGTGTTATATTCCTGTTTTTGGATCTTGATTATTGTATTTATTCCTATTAATTTGCTTACGATAGTTTATATCCTATTATTAATATCCTATGTACTTTTAGTGAAGTCTCGGGACCGTACTGATCTGTGTGGTCGAGTGGTTAGTGTGATAGATTCTTAACCATGAGGCCATAGGTTCGATTCTTAGTAAATCACTTTTTGGCAGTCTTTTACATTTCGAATTACGTTCTCAATAACAGCCCCGATCTCAGTAACAGTGAAAATGCAAGGCATGTTAGTGTGACAGATGCACAGCGACAATAGAAAACGTGTAAAACACACTCCGCACATTAGTAATTTAACGCTAACAGTACGTTAAGATGCTAGAATCAAAATTAAGGTAACGAACGCGTGTAAGCGAAATCGAAATAGCACTCTTTGTGCTATAGCGCTTTTTTATGCGCTATATGCGCTATATGCGCTATAAGCGCTATGGAATTTGCTATATGCGCTATTTGCGCTATAGCGCTTTTTGGGGGTGCTATATGCGCTATTTGCCCTATATGCGCTATCGAAGGTGCTATATGCGCTATTTGCGCTCTAGCGCTTTTTGGGGGCGCTATATGCGCTATTTGCGCTATATGCGCTATCGAAGGTGCTATATGCGCTATTTGCGCTATAGCGCTTATTGGGGGTGCTATATGCGCTATTTGCGCTATATGTGCTATCGAAGGTGCTATATGCGCTATTTGCGCTATAGCGCTTTTTGGGAGTGCTATATGCGCTATTTGCGCTATAAGCGCTATCGACGGTGCTATATGTGCTCTTTTTTTGGATATGGATGAAACTTCTACAGAAAAATGGCCAGGGGGGATTTGAACCACCCATTGCTAGATTACTAGCTTAACGCTCTACCGACTGAGCTACGCTGGCCTATTGGTGTTTGTGTTAATTTCCCTTTAAATAGTGATGCTGATCTTGGATAGCGCTTATAGCACCTGAGGGTGCTATTTGCGCTATTTAGGCGCTATTTTCTGCTATTGGCTAACTTATTCAAAACTTTTGTACTTTTTAGCACGTATACGATCCCTCAATAAACAAAAAGAATTTTAAAAGTATTTTAAAACTTTTGTTTGTGTTCTGGACGTCGATATAAAAAATATTGCATAAATAGCGCATATAGCACAACGATAGCGCATCAAAGTGCTATAAGCGCTATTTTTTTCATAGGCTTAAAAAATAGCGCTTATAGCACCCGAGGGTGCTATTTGCGCTATTTAGGCGCTACTTTGTGCTATTGGCTAATTTGTTAAAATTTTTTGCATTTTTTAGTAAGTATACGGCTCCTCAATAAATTAGAAAAATTTATAAATTATTCTTAAATTTTTGTTTGTGTTCTATTCGACGATACAAAAAAATAGCGCATATAGCACAACGATAGCGCGTGAAAGTGCTATAAGCGCTATTTTTTTCGTAGACTTGAAAAATAGCGCTTATAGCACCTAAGGGTGCTATTTGCGCTATTTAGGCGCTATTTTGTGCTATTGGCTAATTTATTGAAAAGTTTTGTATTTTTTAGTAAGTATACGGTCCCTCAATAAATTAGAAAAATTTTAAAATTATTTTTAAATTTTTGTTTGTGTTCTACTCGACGATACAAATAAATAGCGCATATAGCACAACGATAGCGCATCAAAGTGCTATAAGCGCTATTTTTTCCTAGGCTTAAAAAATAGCGCTTATAGCATCTGAGGGTGCTATTTGCGCTATTTAGGCGCTATTTTGTGCTATTGGCTAATTTATTGAAAATTTTTGTCCTTTTTAGTGAGTATACGGTCCCTCAATAAATTAGAATAATTTTAAACTTATTTTTAAAATTTTGTTAGTGTTCTAGTCGATGATATAAAAAATAGCGCATATAGCAAAACGATAGCGCATCAAAGTGCTATAAGCGCTATTTTTTTGTAGGCTTAAAAAATAGCGCTTAATGAACCAGATGGTGCTATTTGCGCTATTTAGGCGCTTGGACGCTGCTTGGACTTGATTATTTTTATATTATTATGATTATTAACTCATTATTGCTTTAAACTATTTCTCGTCCTTTTCCTGCTTAACAAGTAAGTTATATATGTTTTTTGGTTATTTCCTTTAATGATCTGTTTTTAGTAGAATATTAATATGCTGGAGAATACTTTATGAATCTTTTTACCCTTCTAGGGTTTCATTTTGCGTAACAAATAGGAGCGAAGAATGGAAAGTTATGTTGGGTAATTGCCTACAATTTTGACTAATAGGAGCGAGGAATGGAAAGCCCTACAAACCCAACCCCGGGGGGGGGGGTGGGGGAGTGGGCGCCTACTCAATAAATTAGCCAATAGCACAAAATAGCGCCTAATTAGCGCAAATAGCAGCCTCAGGTGCTATAAGCGCTATTTTTTAAGCCTATGAAAAAAATACGCTTATAGCACTTTGATGCGCTATTT